>JBBYHM010243325.1:8908-29966 GCA_038381775.1 Adansonia rubrostipa | reverse complement strand
ATGTTTTTTTAAATAAAATTTCAAATTATCAATTTAATTCAATCTAATACAAAAAATAATTTTTTATGTACAAAAAAAGATTTAAAATAACAAACTCATAAAATTTTACGAGAAAAACCCTGATCGGGGAAAAATTATTATATGTAAAAGAATACAAAACTCTTAAAATAAATTGATTTTTTAAAAACTGAAATAATATGGATTAAAAAATAATATTTAAAGAATTTTAAAAATTATGAACTCTAAAAAATCGTACTAAAGAAATTTACGGAGTAGAATCTCTGTATTTTAGAAATAGGGGAATTTTAAGAAAAAATTCAAAACTCATTAAAATAAATGAATCTTCCAAAACTAAATTAATATGAATCAAACAATAATATTGGATGAATTTTTCTATTTGAAACTTGAAAGGATTCCATCGAAAATGTTACGAGTAAAGAAAAACTTGTATTTCAATACCAGAAAAAATTATGAAATTTCATTGATGCTGAAGTAAAACAAATTCAAGACCACATATTATTGAAAACATTAATTTCTAAAGTGAAGAAAATGAACTTGTAAAATTTTAAAAATATATCAACAAGAACCAAAAGTAAAATTCACGAGCATGATACTCGTAAGACTACAAAATTTAAAATTAATTTATAAAATTTATAGTTTGGCACTTCATGGTAGAAAATGCCAATACATATTTTCCTTGAATATTTATAATTTTTTGAGGTGAAGAGAATCAGCACAAAACCACACCAGTATTGGTAAAAATATCCGACCATCAATTTTTTGAATTTTACAGAAAAATCTCAAAAAATGATTAGAAATAGAAACATTAACCATGAGATCATCTGCAGAGGTAATTTCCAAAATTTGTCAATAACTTGTTCAAAAACAAAAATTTTTCTTTGCAGAATCATTTTTTTACCTGAGAAAATGGATTTTTTATCGTGTGTATATACAGTTATTTACATATGATTGATTAAAATTACAAAAATGTGAAACCCCTTTGGTGGAAGTTGACCTCCATCAGAGTGGCCACTACATTTCTATTCTTGGACACTTGGGACTTTCAGGGATAAACAGCCCAAACGAATTTAGGCGTCTATAACTTGAACAGTACAAGAAGCTCAGTTTCAGTCTGAACACTTGGAACAAATCTTGCAGGGCATAAGTTGGTCTCTTGGTCCATCAGTAACATTCTTGGCTCATCAATTACATTAATAGAGAGATCCCTAAATGTCTTGTTCAGTATAAGCATAACATCGGTAGAACCAGTATTCACATGCCTCCTAGGTGAGAACTTTCTTGAAGCAGTGGAAATACTAGCGGTTCATATCCCACATCCTGTGCTAACAGACGGGCGATTTTCTTCTCATAGGTCTTTTGAGCTTGTTTTCTTTTCTACTATGCATTGGGCTTAAATCCTAACCCTCTTTTTCAACTTGGTTGACAACTTTTAAGGCTTTGGCAATCCCTTAGAGGTGTTTTTTAAGTCCCTTTCCAACGTGAACACCATTACGAACACTTAATTTTAGACCCATATAAGTGTTTTTCGATAAGTGAGTGGCAATCCTTCCTTGACATAAGTAGGGTTAACAAACTCAAATGTTTGAAATGAGGATTCTAGAATATCTTTATCGGGTTTAATATATGAGGCATCAGTTGAGGTAGCAGTGATAATATATTTTTTTCCTTCAATACCGATGATTTTGTTTTTGATGATGAATTTTAACTTCTAATGTAACAATGATGGTATTGATCAGACAAAGTCAATCTAAGGCCTTCCCAACAAGTAGTTGTATGATAAAGCAATTCCATCACATGAAAGTTTACTTAATATGTGCATGGGCCAATTTGGAGTTGAATGGTGATGTTTCCTACAACATTTCTACAAGTTCCACAGAATGCTTGCACAATTGTGTGACTATTCTGGATATCAGATGCATTAATAGGGAACTTGTTCAAGCATGGCATGGGCATTACATTTGGAGCTAACCCATTATCAATGAGCACCTTGGGCAACATGGTGCCTTTGCAGTATGTAGTGAAGTGAAGCGCTTTATAGTTTCCCCTTCCTCCATGAGGGATTTCATCATCGCTAAAAGATATGTAATTATCGATAATGATGTTGCTCGCTAGACCTATAGAGATGTTAGGAGGGACTTAAGGAACAAAATTAGTATTCTCTTATGATGTTTCACTTCTTTATGTTGTTGGGGCATAATATCTGCCACTCTGAGTTAGGTGGCTTACCTGAAAGATCAACATTTATGGCTTACTGGCTAGATTCATCAGTGATCAAGATTTTGCTTTCATAATTCCAAAGAATCGATTTGTTATCCTTATAAGGGAAAAGGGATGGAAGTTGAATGATCATATTTGGCGCAGGCTAAACAAAGGTAGCTTTGACTCTCGATTGGTTGTCAAATAAGATTAATGGCCTTCCAACCCTATAAGAAGGATTGCTCCCCCTTTTTTCTATAGTGTTGATAGACGATATTGCATTTGCAAACTCAGTATGTGAGGTTTGCTTCTTATCATAGAATTCGATGCTACCCTCGTTCATCATCTTTTGAACCATAGCATAAAACTCTTTGCATGTTTGAAGAGTATGGCGATGGACATTGTGCAAATCATAGAAGTCATTGGCTCTATTTTTCATCTTTTTGACCCCATTAATCGATTTAGCTTAGACCAAGATTTTCCAAACCAAATTCATTGGTGTTTTAACCTCCTTTATGTTTTGTACAATTTTGTAGTTCTCTTTAATAACCATTCTACTTATATCTAACTTAGCATAAGTTTGAGATGAACTGGCTTTAGTGCCAAATTTTGGTTATTAACTAGCCTTCACTTTTTGTTTCCTTTTGCATTTGTAGATATCTCTTTTACCTGATTTACTTTTCATGGCCTTATCGATCATTCCATACAATATGACTACATTCGTGAAGCTCCTTGCAAAGTTTTTTGCTACCTTTTCATAATAAGGGTCTTGTAGTGTGTCGATGAATCTGACAATCATCTATTTTTCTATCAATAAGGGATGAATCTAGGTAGCTTCTTCCATCCATCTTATAGTACACTGCCTGAAGCTTTCATCAGCTTTCTTTTCCATGCTCATGAGAGAAAAACAATTCAAGATCCAGTCATCAATAGGCCTTTTCTCTTCTATGGCATTAATAGTCAGACCTATATGTTTATCCTATCCCTTATAAAACTTAATTTCGGATCAATCCATCATTCCTTAGACCATTTCTAAGAATGATGGGTAGTGTTGCAAATTGTCCCCTTGATTGTAATGGCAACAAGATGGCCTAATGAATTTTTTGCTCTGATTTTTATTCTCTGAGACGATTTCGACCCTCACAAAAGCTTGCCAAACCTTGCTTATTGGTACTTTAACTTCTTTAATGCTTCTTTTGATCCAATAACTTTTTTCAGTCCCTTGTTTGACCTTGATCACACCTTTATCTAGTAGACCTTGTATCTTTCTCTTAAATGAGGTGCAATTCTCAATAAAATGACCTTGTGCTTCAGTATGGTACTCATAATAGACATTCTTATCATACCACCTAGGGTATGGTGGTGATCTTGGGTTTATGAATACTAGGGCCATTAATTGACATTCCATTATACGAGAATAGATCTCTTTATAGGAGTAAGGGAGTGGCTCAAAGTGCTCTCATTCTTGGGGTGCTTGTTGATTGTTTGAAGCTCTTACATTGTTCACGTTGCAAGGTTGTGCTCTTTGGGCCATATTTTAAATGGGATTCAATACAAAGCTCATTATTGGAGTGAACCCGACAACATGAGCTGGTTGTGGTGCTAGTGAGTAAGGGTTAAAACCCAGATTCAACATGTTCGAGAGGTACACAGCTTGTGCCATCTATGGATTTTGATTAAACCTGGCATGGCTTTCGCTAATAACATTCACCTCATTCTCTTTACCTTTATTTGTTGACTTTTTGATTGACCCTGATGATTTTCCAATGGATATACTATCAATCATTTCACTCGATATAACCATATTGACAAGATTTTTTGTAGCATTTCCTACTAGCCTTTCATAATAGGGAGCTCATAAGGTGCTAACAAACATGGTTGTCATTTCCTTTTTAGTCAAATAAGGATGAACTTAAGCTACCTTCTCTTTCCACTTTTAAGCATATTGCCTGAAAATCTTAAAGGCTTTCCTTTCCATGTTCATAAGAGAGAGGTGATCCAAAGCCTAATCGGATACATACTTGTATTACTCAAGGAAAGCATGAGCTAGCTCTGTCCATGTCTGAATTCTCACGGGATTAATCCTTATTTACCATCAGATAGATGCTCCAGTCAGACTATCTTAAAAACAATGTATCAATAATTTCTTGTTCTCTTCATACCTAGCTATTTTACGGTAATACATGCGAAGGTGGGCAATGGGGTCGATAGTCCTATTGTATTTTTCAAAACTAAGCACTTTAAACTTAGATGGGATAACGAGACTCAAAACTAGCCCTAATGATTTTATGTCCACGATGCCAAATTTGTCATTTTTTTAATAGCTTAAAGATGTTTCTCTAGTGAATCATACTTTTTTAAGTCTTCATCATTTTTTGAGGACTTCTTTGCTTTTTTTTGTTCCATTTGCTCATTAAGATATGGGACTATAGGCCTCATTGATGAAGAGCCTGCTCTTTGAAATTTTTGGACTAGGTAGGATGCTATTACAGAGTTGATGTAAATGAATGCCCGAATTGATGGGATATTTGCTATCAGAGGATGTTGTCCATGCAATGCCCCTTCTTAAGCATTGGTGGCTTTAGTACCATGATTCAAGTTGCTTTTAGGATTGGCTGATTCTTTTCCCATATTGACTATGCTTATTTACCTTTTTTTTTCCTTTAAAGCCTTGAACAATCGCTTAGTTAATTTAGCAATTTAAGCTTGGAGTTCTTCATTCCTATGGAGTGATTGCTCTTAAGACTCCCTATTGTCGCAACATACCCCAGGGTGGATCCTTATGGATCTATGGGTGTATACAACTTAAAATATTTTTTTAATTAGGAAATGTCTTCTTGACTGAGACTTTTCCTTCGCAACGTGATAAAAATGAGAAAGTATAAATTCTCAACTCATGATGTAGTAAGGGGGACCATAAGACGAATCACTCATCTTATTGGTCTCGGATAACCATCACAAAGTGGCCAACGTTTAGAGTCGCCACCAATCATTTTGGGCTAGGCATGATCGGATGCCTATTGAAACCTATGTCTTGAGTTACAAAACTCGAAACATCGATCTTATGGTTTGCATGATAAAAAGATTTGCCATTGTTGTTTGGGAGTTTGTTATGCACAATGAGGCATAAACCTATTCATGATGCTTAAAATTAGTACCTTACTAGTTATGTCTTATCTAAGTTTTGATTATTTCGATCTTAACTCACACTATTTTGATATAACCTTCTTTTAATGCATGAATTTTAAAAAAAATACAAATCCATGTTTTGATGAAAAGATTTAATCTCATATACACCCCAGATAAATGGGGAATATAGAAAATTTTAATAAAAATGACCTCTGGATTTTACTTTGAAAATGGAATATTTTATTTTGGGCACTGAAGAGATACCCACGCAGAACAACACCTTTAATTTTACTTGAAATGATTTGAAAATATGAATGCAATTAATCATCACAAAGAAATCATGTTAGTAAGACAATGAATGAAGTAACATAACATGAACCATTCAATGTTATGATAAAAAAAAGGGATGGACTCTTGGAATTTATCTCACAATTGGCATCGATTATCTGGGAATAACCGAATCGATAATTTTTAAGACAGATCTGGGTTCCTTCATTGAATGAGGTTTATTTTTTAAAAATAAAAGTGGGCTTGACTTTTAACATGTTCATGGAAATCTAGGAAGAAAAAAATTTTAATTATAGTTGAAAGACAAGGTTAGAGTATCCCCTTAGAAAGATAGGGTTGGGGTATCCCCGAGGATGACGAATAATTTTGATAAAAGAAGATTTTTAAATCTTAACAATTATGAAAAAGTGAGGTTAGAGTATCCCCCAGAAAGGTCGAGGTTAGCGTATCTCCAAAAGTGACATGTTTGACACTCTTTAAAAAAGTTGAGTTGGAAAACTTAAGTTGACAAAACTTTGTGATTTAGAAAATGAGTGAGCATTTTGATGCTTTTTGATAAAAGAAATTATTGTGAATAAGTATAGTAAAAATATAAAAAAACTCCATGCCTTAATGTGAGCCTATGGGAGGTCAAAGCATGTTCTCAAGGATGATCAGGGTGATATGGTGACATTCGAATGTCTCGAGATGAAGCTCGGGAAAATAACTCAGTTTTGAACATAACCAAAAATAGGGGGACAACATCGCGTTATCCCACTTTTTGAATTTATTCTAAATTAGTTTGAAAGGTTTTTAGAGGGTGAACAAGATACCATTAGAAAGGTAATGCGACAAGTGTCAATCTAAAAATATTCCCAATATCCCAAAAAATCACTTTCTAGGAGAATAAATTTTCAAGTTGGATTAATTATGTTGCTGGCAGAGCATATGAAGACATGATGTGTCAAAATTTCAAAAATCACCTCGGACTCGTTTAGTATCGAAAAATTCCAAACAATACGTTTTTGGAAAAGGAATTTCATGAATTATTTAGGAAAAATGTTCAAGGGATTTAGAAAATTTATTTAATGGGTTTGAACGGCCCGATCACAGTACATGTTGCTGATTCTAAGGGTTTTAGACAGTTTAGATTTGAAAAATTATAATTTTTTCATCTGAAATGATCTAGAAGTAAGACATCGTTTTAAAGATAATTTGACACACTTTGAGAAAAAAATCAAAAAATTCATGAAAAATCATTTAGGATTTTAAACTGATTTTTCAATTTGCAATAGTTGTACTTCCAGCAGGGGATAAAGCAAAGCAAGGGATTTTTTTTATTTTTCTTTGTGTTTTTGGGTTTGAACTTGGGTCATTTACATTTGAACGTCCATGACTGAAGGGAAAGAGTGGCATGAGCATCATGAACTCATTTGCACAGCCCCAGAGTAGTTTTGGATGATGAAACAACCCATTGATCATACCACTCAACGTTTTGACTTAAAACCAAGGCAAAAATATTTTGGGAACAAGTGCAGGGCCATTTTCATCAAAAAATTAAAAGTTTTGAGCTCATTTAATCAAGATTCCATATTTGGAAAACTTAAGTTTCCCTAAGATTTTTTTGCTAAATTTAAGGAAAATATTAAGTTCATTTTTGAAAATCAGTTTTTGATAGCCATCAAACATGCACTTAGATAAGGAGAAGACAATGAACATACAAGGGGATGGCACATAACATGAATGCGGATGCTAACTTTACCAATGGTCCTGACAAAGAAAATGTTATGCACACATCTCATTAAATGAAGCATGCTCAAAATGACAATTATTCATGACAAAATGCAAGTTAATGTACAAACATACTTGAAAGCTAGGCTAAGGATTTGTGCACGGATTGAACATAACGTGATGCATCGATTTGGCATAAAATGCATGAACAAGAGCTGTAAAAAATAATGAGGATGAAATAAGACACTTTGCACATCAAAAGGGGCATCAAGAAATCCAAATCCTAAGCTACCACAACCAAAAGCCATAATAACACATGAGAATCCTAAGTGGGTAATGGAAGCATGAAAGGCTTACGAAATGATAAAGCTGCTAAAAAATAGGAAATGAAAGTGATTAAGTAGGAGGTTATACCAACCAAGCTTTAATTTTTGGTCAAGTGCTTGGAGCAATAGAGATGGCCTAAATTCTCATTTTTTTCCTTGTTGTTAATTAGCAAGAAACTAGAGAAAAGAAAGGTTTCAGTTCTAATATGGGTAAGGATGATTTTTCAGAGTATATAGTGGCTAGGAGTGAGTGTTTGAGGTTGTGTTTGTATGCTAAGTGAAGGGCTCTGGGATTTTATTTTTTTGATGTGTGAATGAGTTGGGAGAATTGAAATCAGCTGGAAAAAACTTTTTTTTTCCTGAGATATTAATGGCCTATTTATACTAGCACTTTGGAGCTAAATTAGAGGTGTTTTTGGCCATTTCTCAAGGGGACAAAGTTAAGATAGCTAATGGCTATAGGGTGGCTATAGGAAGCAATTTGCTGCCAATGTGATGGACATAGGGTGGCTAGTTTGATTGCTAAAATCATATATCAGCAAGTAGGGTGGCTGATGGTGATCTTTGTCAATAAATAAGGGAGGACTAGGGTGATCATATGACATTGACCCTTTATGATCTCATTTAGACTTCAAAAAAATGTTTTGATTAATTCACAAGTCTAAATTCATAATCTGATATGGGTTTTGATCTTTTTTATGCAAAAACAAGTTAAAATCGAGCTTTGGATCAATGATGGACAAGTTAAAAATGCCTCGATCATGGAAAATGGCCTGCATGTATCGATATATTTGGTCTAAAAAACCCAAAATGTATCGATACAATGTTCAAATTTTTGGTCATGTATCGATACATTTGGTCATGTATTGATGCACAAACTCATGTATCGATGCATTTACACATTGTATCAATACCAATGGGAACATTTTGAATTTTTTGTCGCCCCCCAGATTGCTAAAAATTAGCCCGGACAAAATAAGGTGTCTACACCTATACATGAGTTCAAGTCTCTCAATGCAGGCTTGGTGATCATTTTCCATTGATTTTTGATGATTACGAGTGTTAGATCGATGATGAATTGTAGGTTTCATGTTTTAGAGCACCTTCATTTTAAATTATTATTAAATTAGACTTTTATGTTATGACCATGTTTGATGCGATGAAAGTGACCATGCGATATGAAGATAAGTGACTATTAACATGAATAAATAAAACAACAAAAGAATTAGGTTAGTCATACAAATGCAGAAAGGACAATTGGATAAAGAGGCAGCTCTATTGATAGCGTCTTTTATTAAAGCAACAAAATATCTCGATTACACATGATTACATTTAGAAATGCTTGACACAGTTACATTGCTTAATCACATGTTCTAAGAAATATAATAATTCTTGTTCATTGGCTCTGATAGGCAGAATGTTGCGTGTCAAAGATTATGCCACATGCATCATGTGTTCAACTTCCAATTGGGCTGCTTGAAGCTACTTACTGAGATGGCGGTAGTGATCTTGATGGCTTTGGCATGCATAATCAATCATCTGTAGCCACTTTTGCTCTCACTGTTCAAAGGCTTTTGGTAGTTCATTGATTTGGTCTTGGTAAGCTTGTAGCGAATGCCCTAGATCATGGATTCTAAGTGTCAAAGTCACATTTTAGACAAGATTTGCCCTCAAATGCTAGACTCGACCTTATAGTCATCTATTCTTCCTTTGATAGGTTAATCTGAGGGCACAAGTTCTAACGAGCTTCTCTATTGGCCCTAACCTTTTCTTTACATTAGTGCAATTTCTTCTCAAGGGTATTAATTTTTGCTCATCACTTAACTGATGACTTTCCAAGGTATCGAGACTTGCTTGCGTTATTGAGTGCCGCATAATCTTTCCTCAAGCTCTTGAGATCTTCTTTGAGATGGTTTTTCTCTTTGATAGCTTGGTCTATTTCTAATTGACTATTTTCTTCCTTTAAGTAAATAATTTCCTTGGTGAAGGTTGCCCTTTCTTTTTCAAAGTCTCACCCCCATCTTAGAAGGAATCCCTCAACTACAACTTGTGATCTTCCCATAGTAGACAAAGGTAATGAGTCATTAATATTATGGGTCCTCCACTCATCACATCCAAGGGTTGTATTACTTCCTCTCCAATACCTCGCCATACAACGAGTTTGTTTCTGTGCATGAAAGGCTAGCTAAACTTTTAACCTGTAATCAAGTTCACCATGTAGCAACATGGCCCGAATACAAATCCTGACTAGCTCAACTTAAAATGGTGGGTGTACCCATTATTCCTATATATATATATATATATGAATATCATTATTCTTTTTTATTTTAGAAGCATATATCATTATTATTTTATTATTCTTTATTTTTTATATCTGGGACTGAGTTGTCGAGATGAATCGCTTACTCGACTTAACTCAAATAGTCATTATGGAACGACTATTTATTTTGGAGTTGCCACAAATCTTATTTTGGCTAGGTGAGATTAGTCACCAACCGGAGTTTATATTTTAAGGATTACGAAACCCATAAAAACAAAATCTGAGGTTTGCACTCATACCAGAGATTGCTTGAAAGGGTTTGGGAGTTAGTGACAATCATAAGTAAAGATCGACCTTCTCGTGATGCCTGGTAATCGGTACTCGCATGTTAACATAAATTTGATTTTTATTAAATTTCAATATTTGATATTTAATTATAATTCCCATATATAAAAATAAAATTTGGTGAAACAAATTTATTATTCCAAATGGGAAAATCATGTTTTTGATATTTTTAAAAATCAAAATATCTTCTGTACCCTCTCTGAGGACCAAGAGAACATGAAAGATTTTATCATTCTCTATCATACCCCGTTGGAGAACCTGTGGAATACGAAAGGTTCTATTCTTACAAAAATTGAAAAATCCTGACTTTTATTTTGGAAAGGTGTCTTGTTGTCAAAATAATCTGTAGAACCCTTTGCATATTCTAGTAAAAATTTCACGTATTAATTTAATTAGGAGACATTGCCTTAATTTAAAAAAATTACCTTCTTTTATTAAAAATATCGACCTTAAGACCAAAAAAGGTCTAACATGATGAATCTATTCCTAATGTGTACTTTCGACATGAAAGTATCCTAGTATTCACATAGAACTTGGATTTAATGCAAAATTATAAAAATGCCCCTAAGGTATACTTTTGACGAGAAAGTATCTTGGTTATCCTAAGGACTCAAAAATGATAATAAGAATGTGAACCTATCCTAAATATGCACCATTAGCCTAAAGGCATCCTGGTGCTTACCCAAACCTCAGCTCAAGGGAAAATTATTGAAATACCCCTAGGTATACCTTTAACGTGAAAGTATCCCAGTAATCTTCATGGACTTTAAAATAATCTTAGAAGGTTAAACCAATCCTAAATATTCAACTTTGGCATAAAAACATATCGATGAAAAAGTTAGCAAAATGCCTTAGGGTATAGCTTCGACGTGAAAGTATCTCGATAACCCTAATGGACTTTAAAATGATCTTAGAAGGCTAAACGAATCCTAGATATTCACCTTTGGCATAAAAGCATCCCAGTGAGAAAAATTATTAAAATGCCCCTATGGTATACCTTCAATATGAAAGTATCTTGGTAATCCTAATGGACTTTACAATAACCTTAGAAGGCTAAACCAATCCTAAATATTCACCTTTACCGTAAAAGCATCATAGTGAGCAAAATTACCAAAATGCCCTTAAGGTATACGTTCGATGTGAAAGTGTCTCGATAACCCTAATTGGTAGTGATACGATGATGAAATAATGAACCTATCCTAAATATGCACCTTTGGCTTTAAAAGCATCCTTGTTACTATCTAAAACTCAGTTCTAGGTAAAATTACCAAATACCTTTATAGTATACCTTCAACATGAAAGTATCCCGGTACCCTAACAGACACTAATACGATGATGAAATGATGAACCTATCCTAAATACGCATCTTGGGCATAAAAGCATCCTGGTTACTATTTAAGACTCTATTCTAAATAAAATTATCAAAATATCCTTAGGGTATACCTTCGATGTGAAAGTATCCCGGTACCCTAACGGACACTAATACAATGATAAAATGATGAACCTATCCTAAATATGCACATTTGGCTTAAAAGCATCTCGGTTACTATCTAGGACTTAGTTTTATGTAAAATTACCAAAATGCTTTTAGGGTATACCTTCGACTTGAAAGTATCTCGGTACCTTAACTACACTAAAATGATGATGAAATTATGAATTTACTCTAAATAGGTTGAAACACCTACAACTGGAGAAAAGTCAAGCATGCCTTTTAACAAACCATATATTTTAAGAGAATGTCCCTTTTCATTAGCTATTTGGGCTTTAATTTTTTTTAATCCAATCATGTGCCCATAACTGAGGCCTGGTATGAATTATGACTATTTTTTGTGTTAAAATTGTGTTTGAATCAAATTTTCAAAGGCTAAAAAATGGATCAAACTAGGCAAAAATGCCTTGGTGCATCGATATGCAAGGCAAATTTTACGCATGGGTATCGATATAATGAGGTTTGTATCGATACTAAGAGCAAAAAATTGTTTCCAATCTTGAAACTTAAGAGGTCTGTATCAATACTCTATGGATTTGTATCTCTACTCATGTTTTTGTATCGATACATTTTGCCAAAAATCATAACTTTAGCTATTGCCAAGGTCTGTATTGATACAAACATGCCAGATATTGATATTGCACTTTAGATATTGATACCAAACCCTTTTAGATCAATACTACATATGAAAATTCAAATTTTTGGTTACGTAAAGGCTTTGTATCAATACTTATGCACCAATATAACTTGCAGGTACCTTAGGCTCTTTGAATACCTCACCTTAGTTGCAAATAATGGGAAATTGACCTATGTACTCATCTAAATGACTTCAGTGACACCTCGAATAGTGACCTTTGATTCCTTATTTTTACATTTTTCTTTAATATGATCTATTGGCATTTCTGACATGGCACCGACAATCATCCCCAATTCATTTTATTACTTTTTTATTTTATCATCTTTCAATTATATTTTGGGATGCCAAAAGTTGGCCCAGACAAAATGAGATATCTATAGCTACCTTTCCTTGGCCATTGTTGAGTATTAGGAATAGGCAAAGACAATATAGACACCATTATTTTCAAGTAGGATGATGGTTCCATGTGCCTACAGAAATACCGAGATTTAGTTAGTGTTATATTGAGACAGGCTAAGCATATCGATAATGATTCTAACAAAAAGGAAAATTTTGGTGAGTTTTGTAGGGTTTGAGTTAGTGGTATGTTGAGATAGCACCCAGCAGTTGTCCTCAGTTTATTTCATTATTTTTTGATTCTATTATATTTCAATTAAGTCCTAGGATGCCAAAGTTAGCCCATACAAAATAAGGTCTCTATAGTGTATGATACTTTTGGATTTGATTAGTTTTCGAATTGATGAGTTGTAACTAATGTTCTATTCAAATAGGAAATACTTATTCCAGAGCTATTGCTAAAATCTAACTCTCTTACATTTACCTATATAATTTAATTTGTTTAATCTTTCTTTTTCTTATTCACATAACATTGTTACACATACATAGTTTCATTCTCATTCATGCTTACATCATACTCATCATACCATAATAAGTCTAATTTGGCATCACTCTAAGGTGTGATGGTCTCAAAACATGGAATCAGACATTCAACACTAGTAGAAAACTTGTCTTTTTTAGAAAGCAATAAAGAATGATCACCAGGCCTGCATCAACAGACTTGAGATTGTGCACCAAGAGGCTCAGGAATAGATGCTTCATAAAACTGATGAAATACAAACCCAAGACACTAAATTAATCAAGTTATTGGCTCATTCCCTAGAAAAAAAGGTAGGAAACACTGCTAATAAGGCAAAGAGTCAACTAAACCTACGCTAATTTGAATAGTGGTACTGAAGCCACCGATGTGCATAAGGGGCATGTCAAAAATAGCCATCTTCAGCAACGCTAATTCCACTAGCTCAGTCGTTCATCTATGTAAACCCAATGGCCATAGCACATTTGGTCTACAGGAATTAGGGTGTGCATATAGGATCCTCACTAGTAAATCCCTTGGTCCCAGATCATGACTAACAAGTAAAGCAAGAAAAGGTAGTTGGTTTAAAATTTCTTGAGACTATTAAGAGTGAACCAAGTACAAGCTGCTAGAGAAGTGCCTCAGGGCTATAGAGGGAAGTGATAGGTTTGGAATTGTAGATGTTAAATCCCTAGGTTTAGTTTTAAACCTAGTCATCCCACCTAAATTCAAAGTGCTAGATTTTAACAAGTATAGCAAGACCATGGATCCTACTTGCATATCTGTATGTATTGTTAAAAGATGGCTGGACATGAAGACAATGAAAAACTGTAATATGTTACTTCTAAGTAGCCTAAAAAGGGCAGTTGCTCATTGGTACATAGAGCTCAATCTAGTCAGAAATCAGACATAAGCAGATTTGGCTTATGCCTTCCTTGACTAATACAAGCATGCATCTGGCTAGGCTCTAAAACACTTTTCTCCTATGAACATGGAAAAGAAGGCTGTTAAAAGCTTTAGGCAGTACATTCAAAGATAGAGGGAGAATGCTACCTAATTTTATCCCCTGTTGACCAAAAAAGAAATAATGGTTATTTTCATCAACACCTTACAAGCCTCTTACTATGAGAAGCTAATAGGGAATACCATAAAGGATTTTGCAAACATTGTCATATCGAGTGAAATGATAGATAATGCCATAAAGAGTGGCAAGATATTAGGAGGAAAATCATCTAGCTCAAACAAAAAGATTACTGCCATTGGCAAAGAGAAAAAAGTGAATGCCATTAATAAGGGTTTGACTAAATTTGCTCAGAGCCCATATCCAATGCAGAGCATGTACTTCCCTAGTGCTTATTCGAGCTTTAAACCATACTCATCGATGCCAGAATTGGTCTATTCTGTAGGATTTAACCTAATGATGAGCTTTACACCAGCCACTAAAACTTCTTAGAATGCTCAACCTTGCAACATGAACAAGGCTAGAACCACTAATAACCAACAAGCACCTTAAGAGAGGGAACATTTTGATCCACTCCCCTAATTTTACTAAGAGATTTACTCTAACTTATTAGCAAGCTAGTTAGTGGCCTCGTTATTAATAAATTCATGATCTCCTTTGTATCCCAAGTGGTAAGATGAAAATATGTATTGTAAGTACTATGGAAGGGCACAAGGCCACCCTATTGAGAATTGCACCTTGTTCAAAAGTAAAGTACAAAGTTTGCTTGAAAAGGGTGTGATTAAGGTCGAGTAGAAACAAAGACCTAACATTGGGGCCAATCAGCTTTCAAACATTATAGAATCGAGGGTGAACACAGTGATTGATGGGAAAAGTTGTTGGGTCTAGAAGAATGTCATGGAAGTTAAAACCAATGAGCAAGGTATGGCAAGCCTTTGTGAGGGTTGGGATAGTATCATGAATTGAAGGCTAGAGTGAAGAAACAATTTAATATTTTTGTTGCCACTAATAATAAAGGCACACCCTACAATATTGTTAAATTTCCTAGAAATGGTCCAAAGGATGATGGACCGCTCAAAAATTAAATTTTATGTTTGAAAAACTAAGTAGACTGCTGTAGCAACATGGCCAGCATACAGATCCTAACTAGCCTAGCTTAAAAGGTAGGTGTACCCCTTATTCCTATATACATATATATGTATATCATATTTTTATATTTATTAGGGGCAATATTATTATTTTGATTTTAGCAGACAAATAGTCAAGATGAATTGCTCACTCAACTTAACCCTAAATAGTCATTACAAAATAACTATTTTATTTCTTTGAATTGCCACTAATCTATTTTGGCTTGGTGAGATTGGTCACCTACGACATTTTTTAAGGGTTCCAAAACCTTAGAAAACCAACTCTAAGGTTTGTGCTCATACTAGAGATCATAAAAAAGGATCCGAGAGTCAGTTACAATCACAAGTAAAAATTAATTTATCTCATGACGCTCGATAATCGGTACCTTATTAACCATTTGTTAACTTAAAATTTGATCTTTATTCGATTCCAACATCCGATATTTAATTATAATTCCCATATCTCAAATTGTTATTTTATGAAACAAATTTATTTTTTCGTTTGAGAAAATTAGGTTTTTAATATTTTTTAAAAATTCAAATATCTTTCATAACCTATTAAGAACTAGAAGAACAAGAAAGTTTTATCATTTTTTTTGTACCCCACTGGAGAGCTAGAGGAATATGAAAGGTTTTAAAATTCAATATCATTTGTACCCCACTAAAGAGCTGGAGGAATAAAAAGGGCTTTAAAAATCAAAATAGCTTTGGTAACCCACTAAAAAGCAGGAGGAATACAAAATGTTTTAATTTTTTTGAAATTCATAAAAAATTTCAATTTTCTCATTTTTTTGAAAGGATATCTTGTTATTAAAATAATCCATAGAAATTTTTTTATATGCTGAGAGAAATTTCACATATTACTTTAATGCGAAGACATTGTCTTATTTTTTAAAAAATTTTGATTTTATAATAAATAATAAATTTTTTTTCTAAGACTCTATTTTGACTACATGTACAAAACTAGACTAAAAGGATGTAAACATGGTCAATAAGACCAAAATGTCCCTTAAAGTACCTTCGACATGAAAGTATCCTACTAACTTTAATGGATTGGTTTTAGTACAAAATTACTAAAATGTCCTAAGGGCATACCCTCGATATAAAAGTATCCTGATAACCCTAATGGACTCAAGAATGATCATAAATGATGAACCTATTTCTAATGCACACCACCATCTTGAAAGAATCCTGATGACTGCATAAGACTTGGTTTTAAGTTAAATTCCTAAAGCACCCCTAAGTTGTACCTTCGACGTGAAAGTATTCTAAAACCTAAAAGACTTGAAAATAATAAAAATGATGAACCTATCCCTAATTGCATATTCAACATGAAAGTATCCCGAAAATCACATAAGACTTATTTTTTAGGTAAATTACCAAAATACCCCTAAGGTATACCTTAGGGTTAAAAGTATCCTAGTAACCTAGAGGACTTAAAAAAAATAATTATAACCTAAATGAGTACATCAGATATCAAATATGACCTAAAATGCAAAAATTACTAATATGTCCTTTAATTTTTCAAAATTGGATTTCGTTGTTGTTGTGTCAAGGCTTAAATATGAATCTAACTATCCTAACTTAAAATGGTGAATATATCCCTTATTCCTATATATATATATGTATATATGTATATATGCATATATCATTAGTTTTCTTTCATTTGGGGCCTATATCATTATTAATTTTATTTTTTTATTTTTCATGTCTAGGGACTGAGTTGTCTAGATGAATCACTTACTCGACTTCTCTAAATAGTCATTATGAAATGACCATTTATTTGGAGTCGCCACCAATATTATTTTGGCCGATAGAGATTGGTCACCTGTCAAAGTTTATATTTTAAAGATTACGAAACCCACGAGGCCTACGCTCATACCAGAGATCAAATTAAAGGGCCTGAAAGTCGGTTACAATCATAAGTAAGGATCGACCTTCTTATGATGCCCAATAATCAGTACCTTATTAATCTTACGTTAACATAAATTTAATTTTTATTCAATTTCAGTATTTGATATTTAATTATAATTCTCATAATATTTTATTAAACAAATTTATTATTTTGACAAAATTGGGTTTTATTACTTTTGAAAATCAAAATATCTTTCGTACCCTCACGGAGGACCAAGATGACATGAAAGTTTTTATCATTCTCTTTCGTACCCTGCTAGAGACCTGTGGAATATAAAAGTTTTATTTTTACAAAAATTAAGAGAAGCATCCTAGTGAGAAAAATTACCAAAATGCCTATACGGTATAACTTCAATATAAAAGTATCTCAGTACCCTAACAGACACGAAAATGACCTTAGAAGGCTAAACCAATCCTAAATAATATTCACCTTTGGCATAGAAACATCTTGCTGAGCAAAATAACCAAAATGCCTCTATGGTATACCTTTGATGTGAAAGTATCTCGATAAACCTAATTGAGTTTAAAATTATCTTAGAAAGCTAAAATAATCCTAAATATTCAACTTTGGAGTAAAAGATCTCGATGAGCAAAATTACCAAAATGCCTCTAATGTATCCTTTCAACATGAAAGTATCTAGCAACCCTAATGGACATTAAAATGTTCTTAGAAGGCTAAATCAATCCTAAATATTCATATTTGGCATAAAAGTATCTCGATGAGAAAAATTTCCGAAATGCTCTTAGGGTATACCATTGAAAGTGAAAGTATCTCGATAACCCTAACGGACACTGAAATTATGATGAAATAACAAACTTATCCCTAAAAAATTTCATTTCGTACCCTATGAAAAGCTGAGAGGATATGAAAGGTTTTAAAAATTTCTATGCCCCAATGAAAGGCCATAGGAATAATAGAGATATTTAAAAGTCGCAAAAATAACCATATTGCGCCTAAATACTATAATTTGCTATTTAGTCCCTAAACTTTATAAAATTTATATTTAAATCCCTAAATAGAAAAAATCAAAAAAATCAGGAACACATGAAAAAACATATAAAAATATAGCAAACACATCCATAAGAATTCAGCCAACACTTTAGCCTTGGAACAAAAATTTTTAGCCTTTTGCAAAATAAACCCTAAACTTTCTAAATTTGTATTTTGACCCCAACATGGAAATCATCACAAAGTGTCACAAAAAATCATCAAATCATGTAGGAATCAACACAAAATTCATGGCAAAAATATGCATAAAGGTTCGACCAAGCAACTTTAGCCATAAAACATGATTTTTTCATATTTTACAATTTAGTCCCTAACTTTTTAAAATTGCAAAAGGACCTCAAAAATGTTAAAAACACCTAAAACATGTTTATAAACACAAAAATCAGAAATCTCATGGCTCTCAAAGCTCTTGGTCAAGCTAAAAATGTCAAATACTTTTACATATTTTACAATTTAGTCCCTATGTTTGCTAACATTACAAAATAACCTAAAAAAAATGAGATCAAGACAAAGATGAGCAAAAAATCATGATTATCAACCCCAATCAGATTTGGCCAAAGTAAAAAACATGAAATATATACATGCTTTGATACAAAAAATCATGGAAATAAGCATAAATAATCACTATTAAGCTTAGATCAAAGTAAAATCATAAATTAAATATAATAGTATTCTAACCAACATATCAACATAAAAAAAAAAACATGAAAGAAACATCAACATAAATACAATAAAATCAAAGTCATAACAACAAGAATAATATTATATATATATAAAACAAGATTTACCTAAAAAAACAAAAATAACAAAAATACAAAAAATTTTAAAGCCATCATGTTTAGTCTTTCAACATGGATGAGAATCGATGAGCCTTAACATGATTTTGGCTTATGAATAAGGATGAAAATGAATCAAAATGAAAAAAAAAAAATAATAAGTGGTTGCAGCTTAAGGAAAAAACTTGAAAACTAAGTAAAAATGTTATTTTTTAATGTTTTTTTTCCTTTTTTCCTTCCAAAACCTATTATCCCCAAATGAAGAAATCCATCCCCTTTTTATAGGGAATGATGGATGGCCAAAAACATGGAAAAAGCCATTTGTCGTAGCTTTTCCTAGAGTTTTCTAAGAATTTTTTCTTTTTCATTTAATATTTATTTAATATTATTATTTCAATTTGATTTGTTTAAATTGATTTAATTTAAATTAATTGTGTTTGTCATTTAATGAATTATGTCATGCATGACATCATCAGGGTCCAAAAAATTCTAAAAGATATTTAGATAATGTATAAAATTATACCCTAACAATTATTCGGAAGGACTAAATTGTAAAAATTAAAAATTATATATTTGAAATAAAATTTCATATGATCAATTTAATTTATTCTAATAGTGAACAATTTTTAGTTCACAGAAAAACATTAAAAGTAACAAACTCATAAAATTTTACAAGAAAAACCCTTACTGAAAAAAATTATTATACGTAAAAAATGCAAAACTCATAAAATAATTTGTATTTGCACAAATTGAGTTAATATGAATTTCAAAATAACAATTAAAGAATTTAAAAAATTATAAACTTGGAAAAATAGTACCGAAAAATTTATGGAGTAGAAAACTCTATATTTCATAAATGAAAGAAATTATGAAAGAAAATGCAAAACTCATAAAATAAACTAGATTTTTTGAAAATGATTTAATATGATTTAAACAATAATATTTGAAGAATTTTAAAAATTATAAACTCAAAAAAATTCTATCAAAAGAATTTACGGAGTGAAAAACTTTGTATTTTGAAAACGAAAAAGTTTCAAAAAGAAAATGTAAAACTCATAATATAAAATGAATTTTTTAAAACTAATTTAATATGAATTGAATAACAATATTTGAAGAATTTTAAAAATTAGAAACTCAGAAAAATCTTTCCAAAAAATTTACAAGTAGAAAACTTCATATTTTGGAAAAAAAAATTATAAAAAACAATGAAAAACTTGTCAAATAAGTTGAATTTTGTAAAAACAATTTAAAATTCAATAATAATATTTGAAGAATTTTCGAAATTGTAAATTTAGAAAAATCACCCAAAAAAAATACAGAGTAGAGAACTCTATTTGGAAAATGGGAAAAATCCTAAACTTTGTAACAAATAAATTAAATTTTAAGAACTGATTTAATGGTGGTTAAATGCGAATATTTAAAGAATTTTTGAACTCTAAAACTTGAAAAAATTCCACCAAAAGTTTTACATATAAAGGAATGTTCATATTCTAAAATCAAGTAAATTTCCAAAAAATACATTGAAAATTATATAAAATGAACTAAATAAAACATATTGTTCAAAACATTAATTTAGAAAATGGTAAAGATGAAAATCTAAAATTCAAAATGATTTTATCCGAAAAATTTTCACGAATATGATATTCATAGTATTCTAAAAAATTCAAAATTAATTACTAGAATGGGCAACTTGACAACTTTTGTACAAAATGCCAATATGAATTTTTTTTGAATATTTTTGATTTTTCAGAGTGAGTATCGACATAAATATCACATAACTATCAGTAAAAATATACGACAATCAATTTCGTAAATTTTACGAAAAATTCTCAAAAAATTCCTAAAATTATTTATTGTGATATCACTCATAGAAATAGATTTATAAAATTTTGACAAGAATATATTAAATACAATTTTCTCTTAAATATTCGTCTTATATATTTGAAATTAGAGATCAAAATATGATTTTTTTCTATCACATGAACTTACGGCTATTTAAATATGAATCAAAAGGTTT
>JBBYHM010242993.1:0-29986 GCA_038381775.1 Adansonia rubrostipa | reverse complement strand
TTAGATTAGTTTTCGTAATCAAAAGATCGATTTGCAATTTCATGTATGTACTTTAGAGTCATTTATGTGATGTTATGATTTTAATTTAATATGTCTATACATTAATTATGATATAATATTTTTTTTAAAATCTGAGGCAATGTCTCCTAGTTAAAATAGTCCATAGGTATACTTATAGTAGATGAAAGTTACCTCAGTGATTATTTTATACAAAGGAATACCCTTTCTAAACAAGTAAATCTTAATTTTCAATTTTACCAAAACAAAATGAAATTTTCATATTCCTCTAGGTTTTCCAAATGGGTGTGAAAGACATTTTGATTTTTTTTAAAAAAATAAAAATTCGATTTACTTAAAACAAGAAAAATAATATTAATATTAAATAATTTCAAAAAATGGGGAATTATAATTAACTATTGAAAAAAAACTAAAATCAATCATAATCGAGACTTTAGTTAACATGTAATTAAAAGGTACCAATTTTTGGGCATCATGAAAGGGATTGATCCTTACTTGTGATTGTAATCGACTCTTCAACTCTTTCAAGCAAACTTTGGTCTAATGCAGACCTCAGAGCTTGCTCCTAAAGGTTTCATAACCCTTAAAATATAAGCCTTGGTAGGTGACCAATATCATCTAGCCAAAATAGATTAGTTGTAACTCCAAGTTTTTCAATCATTTTATAATGATCATTTAGGGTTAAATTGGATGTGTGATTCAACCAACAATTAAATCTTATCCCAATACAAGAAAATAAAATTTATTTGTTTAAGTTTAAAGTGTCGGATTTGAATTTGGCATGTTATGAAACCATGGTGGAATTTTGGTGCACTTGGTTGGGCTTTACATAATTGATGTTTTAATGACCCTTAGATGAATTAACTAGAGTTGAACTTGTGTAAGCTAAAATTTATGCTTAATTGAATGAACATAAAAGCTCACTTGTTCAAACAATGAGCTCAAATGTTTGAAAACATGTTTTGATTATTAATCATGTTGATTGAATTGAATGCAAGCTTGTTCGCTAATGTTTGGTTGTTAATTAATGAGAATTGATGTTTAGATAAGCATGAATGATTTGGCTATAGGCTATTTTTATGGTTATGGATTATTAGTTTCTAGAACTATAGGTTAGTTCTAATGGGTATTTTGGATGAATCAAGAAGAAATTTTAGAAAGCAGGCTGGTTGGACATGCTATGCCATGTAATAGTGTCCAACTAAAAAATTTATATGACAACCGAAATAATTTTCTGGCTTTTTTTTGAAAATTTTTAGGTTAAATTATAGTGAGTCAATATTAGTTAGAATTTGGTTTAGTGATTTTATGCGATAGGAATAATTTAAAAATACGGAGAGCTTGAAAGGTCAAATCTATCCCTGTTTCATTTTGCTTTAAGTTTGGCATCTACTATTCCAAGGCATTCCGATGTCTTGGAATTGATTATAGGAGTCATGTTAGTGTGTGAACAAGTCTAGAAGTGTCCTATAAAAGGTCCCTAATGTCTTACATTAAAGCTTCCAAGTTGAATTAAATAAAATTGAATTTTAATCTTACTTTCAAAGTTGTGATTTCTTTAATTTAGTCCAAGTTTGTTGTTTTTGTGATTTCTTTTAAATGGATTCGAGTTTGATAAAAATAATAAAAATGGAGTCAAATGGTAAGCAATTTTGGAGTCAAATCATTTTATAGAATTTTTCTTTAAAATTATTTTAGCTCCGAATCAGTTAGAAATTGAGCTAGTCCTCGTAAGAGTTTTGGGATTTTTTTTGTAATATTTGTTTGATTTTGGAATAAATGAAAGGGATTATAATTTAATACATATAATTAAAATTGAAAAAAAAATGAATTTGGATACATGTGATTAGTTAGTACCAAGCATTGGGCATCATGAAAAGGATCAAGTCCATACTTAGGGTATAATTGACTTTCAAGTCCAACTTTATAGATCTTTGGTGTATGTTGGCTATAAAATCATTCCTCTAGAGTTTCATATGTCTTTAGTGAGTGGTTTAATAGGTGACTGATCATAAGTTGCTAGAAAAGATAGGTGGTGACTCATTAACCTGGTTACTTGTCTTTCGGTATGAGAGGTTCATAGAAGCAATTTGTCTGACCAGCTGGGGCCATGTGATAATTTGAAGTGTCATCTACTCTGATATATTGAGGTTCATATCTCAATATATTATGATAGCTTTTTGGTGACTCCACTAGGGATATTTAGAGAGTTAGGCCTTAAACTAGTTGCATGCTATCTGAGTTTTGATTTTCCTTAGTTTTAGTTGGTGTTCAATGATAATCCCTTCAATATTTATTTTTGTTATTACTTGATTGATTTATTGATCATTATGATATTGTTATGTGTATTAACCATGTTACAGTCCTTAAATAAAAATATGATGTTGCGACTTATAAAAATAAGCAAAATGGTTGATATACATATCTCAGATGATGAAGTGAGATCTAATTTTAGAGCTTTTCCTAGTGCACACTGCATTAGCATATATGCATTAGGCTTTCTACCAAACACTGCACTGGGGGAGACATAGGACCTATTTTGGGATATATGAGGTTATTAATTGATCACATGATTAACAATCCCCTTAGTCGAGCAAAGCCGTCATTATGCATTGCTCGTGTTTTCGTGATTCATCCATATAAACATGAGCACTGTTCTCACCCAGATCGAATTTGTTCCACCAAGCTTGCTATGGGCCTGGGCTTGGGGTGCTTTCATTGTCATTAACTGGAAAGGGGAATGATTTAACTGTCTACATTAGAACTTGTCTCAAACATGCATATAATGAGCATAGGAGCCAAATTCAATTAACCATACCCGAAAGTCTAGCAGAACCTGAAGTACAATAAGGAAATGCTTCTAACCTTCTCTCACTTTATTTTTTTGAGCCTAGATCTCGAGTGGTATTGAACGGACTTCATCACTCAGGATATTTATCGTCTATCGATAGGAGTTTATGTTTATATTGATTAACTTGCCATTTGGCTATCAAGTTGATGGCTTAAACATATATGGAAAATAAAACCTAGTTGAGTTGAGCAATTGCTTCAAAGTTTTGCATCAAGAATTTTATAGCGTCGAGAAAATATGCTATCAGATTGATGCCTAATGGTGACACTAGAAATATCATGATAGCTCGATTTTGAAAAAAGTGTTCTAAAATGAATTGATGCCCTAAATTAGGACTGAGTATCAACAGGGGTAGTTCTTTAGAGTCTTGTTATAGGTGGTACCCTAATATCAAAATAAAAGTGTCCCTTTCAATTTCAAGAGGCTACGAGGCCTAGAAAAAAAATTTTAGGACCATTCAGAATACATGAATTATTTTCGTATATGACTAATTCATGACTTTGTCTCTTTATTCTGACATCACATACATGTCATCTAGAGCATAGTACATGTAGATGAATTTTATGTTGTATTCTATATGCTTCATTCATTATTATAGTCATGCATGGATCATGATATAAGGTTGAGCCCATTTATTAAAAACATGAAAAGGGCAAAATATGGGGATCCAATTAGAGGATAGGATTAGTGTTTTAGAAAGTATCTAGAAGGAAGTCAGACATGACATTCATGAAATAAGAAAGTAATTATCCAAGTCGACAAAAATGGTCAACGATATCCAAAAGGCTAAAATGCAAACTTTTAAGGAATTTGATCATCTCTATTGGATTTGAGTGTTAAAGAGCTTCGTGCTTCATATTTGATGGGTTTCACTGAGCCAAGAAATCACCAATGGCATGACGAGGAAAGTTTGAACGGGGATCAAACCCATAACCAATCTACAGAGATAGCTAAACTCGACGAATGGATGTTTTAACATAAACATTTAGGTCAGTTATATTCTCCAGTGGTTTATGCGAAACACTTTGCTCCTACATCTATTTAGAGGCTCGATGTGAATTATTGTGATCCAAAGTCACCGGCATGTTTTGGTCTATCTTTGAACCTGGATGTTCTACATCATTAAGCAACCAATTTATGGACTCGGGTCTCAAGAATGACAATGATGAAGTAAGGATAGAGCTCTTATAGCTCTAATCCCAATATCATACATCAAATTGCTTTTTTACATTATTTAGGATTAGCTATTTGCGCCAATACTAATAGAGCCTATAGTAATGCCTTATTGAAAGGGCTTTAAGGCAGGTGTCACTTGTGTTATCATGTTACGAGTACAGGGCATTCCACAAATGATTGTGGAGCTTTGAAATAGAAGGTACAACACCTTGTAGAAATAGGGGTGATAAAATTTGATAAGGAAGGTATGGTTGGTGTTTACGAGAAACGTATTTTATTATCAAATCATCCTTGCAACCATTCATGACCCAATACCCTTATCAAAAGATCTGGCTTCTAAATAGATTGTAATTCAAAGGTTATCCAGGAAATTTAAACCCCTCATGATCAATTATAAGAAGCTTTTCCTTGTGTTATTTTGAAGTCATCCAGTCATATTTAAACTGGTAGAACCCCAATGCCTACCTTATCTTGATTGGTATAATCCCAACGCAAGATATGAATATCATTAGGTAAATCAAGGGCATTCCATTGAGGACTACATGGAATTTAAGAACATGGTACAAATTTTTATAAATAAAAGACTGTTATGAGTTGAAATAGGGATTGAACAAGGTCACAAGGAAGTCCTTTGCCCTCTTCAACATACTTCTAAATAGTCTTTTTCTAGAAAGTTGGGAAACAAGGAAAAGAAGCATTAGATCCACTTAACTTTTATGACATAGACTGGGTGATTTCTTCAATTTGTTCAAAGTAATCTTTTAGTTCTTATACCAATAGAATTACTGAAACTCTTATACTCGAACTAGTATGATGCCAACAAGTGGTGTGATTATCATTCTGGTGGTTGAGGTTACTTGAATGAGAATTTTTTTCACTTAAATTATGAAGTGAAAAATCCTGTCACAATTAGATTCTTGAGCTTCAATGGGAAAAGATACAATCACTATAGGTAATAGATGTTGGAATTCGAAGATAATGTTCTGAGAATTCCAAGAATATTAGAATTTTATGTTACTAAGATGTTTGAAAAATAGTTCTAGTTATCATTTTTATTCTTGTAAGTCTAGCTTTTATATTTTGTGAACATTAACAAATGTCAAAAATATACAAGAATCAAAAGAGGTTGTTTTTGAATAATGTAGATTTTTGGTTGCCTTCACAATGATTTCCTATATGTTTGCACCCAGATCTTATCCATCATGCTATATATTCTCATTTTTTTAATTCTATCCTATACATTCATACATGCATAGAATATCTCTTAATGCTCATTAAAGTAAAAAAGTTTTGCTAAAATATTTTAGAAAGAATGATCAAGATAAGTATTGGTGAGGACTATGTTTAGTATGAAAAATTGATTCCGTTTTTTTCTAAAGGCAAGATAAGTTCAAAAACTTTCGAGATGGAAGAAAATCAAAAGCTTGGTTGAGTAAGCTAGATAGATTTTAGAACTAAAAAAAATACAATTATTTTAAATAATGATTCGGGAAATAGGTAAAGAAAAAGTTGTTGCAAAGGATGTCCTACACAAAAGCCAATTACTGAGTTAGGCTTTCCGCAGTTGATCCCAAATCAAAGCAAATTTAAGGCTATTAAAAGCAAATTCGTTGTGAGTCAAAAAGATTTTAGAGTGCATAGAAAAAAGGTCTGAGCCCTTAAGTCTAAGAAAGAGAAGTAGACACATAAGAAGTCTTATTAGTCCTTGAAGTAGTTATCATACCTAGATTCAAGATTCCAGGGTTTGAAAAGTATGATTGATCGGGGTGCCAAAGAACTCACTTGATTACTTATTGCCATAAGATTGTTAAGCATGTAAGGAATGAAAAGTTGCTTATCCATGTCTTTGAAGAAAGTTTGATTGAAGCAACATCCAGATGGTATTTTTTATTAGAAAAAAAGCTAGGTGTGCACACAAAAGATTTTCTAGGGCCTTTCTAGAGTAATGCAAGTATATGTTAGAATTTATTCCTGATTGATGGACTATTTAGAATATAAGAAAAAATCCAGATGAGAGTTATGAGGTGTATGCATATAGATGGAGAAATATAGGTTCGTAAGTCTAACTTTCCTTCACCAATGAAGAGTTTAATGCTTATTTTGTAGATACCCTTCTACCCCTGTTTTATCACAAAATAGTTAAAAATGGCTTTTTGGAGTTTAGAGATATAGTCTTTGCTATGAGAAGAATTGAACAGGGAATAAAAAATGAGAGGATTGTTAATACCGATGCAGTATTAAGGCAAAAATAAGTTATTTTCAATGAATATATGCCAATCCCAATTAGTAAAAGTAAGGGAAAAGAAGGATTCTATGTGGTATAAAAAGATACCTTTGGTGTTTTACCTCATTCTCAACATTTTGCTCATAATTGGTCTTAGCAGGTCCATACTTGTGACCCAAGGCTATTCTCATGGGCTAACTCACCTTGATCTACTAATATATATAATACATCAAAAACCAGGTTAGACTGTTCTTAAAAATGTAAAAAAAAAGAGGGCAAAAGTGTATCATTCTTTACCGATATCCTATACACAGCTCTTTCCTTTGCTTGTCCAAAATTGATTGATTTCCTTTATCCCTATAAGGCTTAAAAAGCCTCTTTAACTGAATTGCTATGATCCCAATGTTACTTGCGAGTGCCAACAAAAAGTAAAAAGGCATTCTATAGAAAATTGTAAGGTAGTTAAGGATAAAGTTTAACCTATACTTGATGCTAATCCTTTAAGGTTTAAAGAGCTTGTTGATCATTATGGGAAAAAGTAGGCTTAAATGTCAATGATTTAATATTATGGATTTATTGGGAAGAAATATTTGTTACCATAAAGGGAAAAAACATTGGTAAAGTTGTTTATATCAATCATACCTTGTATTGGAGGCCATTGCTTCTATATCGATATATTTCTCTAAAGCATTATTTGAAATGTTTGGTAGCATAAATTAGGGTGGGTATAATTTAGAGATTTTGATGAAAATAACAAAATAATTTCTAAAAAAGATTTTTTTAAGAAAGCAAAACAATAGAAAGTCTTCAGAATATTGATGTTTACCGTTACGAATGAACCTATACCCCTACATTGATTTCCTAAACTTTTCTATGAATACTATGATTGCTTGAAAGACATATTACTTTAGGAATTTATTTTGAATTACACTAGCTATGATTGTTGTAAAACAACCAATAACGTGAAAGCCTCAACCTAGGTTAGAAGTGAAAGAATAGATTTGTACTATTCATGGATTCTTTTTTAAATTGAGTGGATTAGATATTATCGTAAAGGTCCTAAAACTATGGTAACTTAGGCTAAGATTGTGCTAAAATTTACCTTTTTTTTAGCCTTTAAAAGAACCTCTTAGTTTTTTTTTTTTTGTTTGAAAATTGGTTTACATCCAACGGCATGATAGGTTAACAACACAGCTTTCTATTGTTAAAAACTTTTTAAACCTATTTCTTTCATGCCCTTTAAATAGCCTAACATTAAGTTTTGACCTTTTTAAGCCCTTTCTTTTAATTACCTAAAGTCAAAAACTTCTTATCAGTTGAACCTAAGATGCCCTAGTAGACTTTGATCTCGGTTAGTGTGAAATGAAAAGAAACATGCTAACGAATTTGGAGAGAAAAGAAAAATTAAGGCATAAATTTTAGGGCTTGAAAAACATCAAAAAATTGAAAAAATTAAAAAAATGAAAAATGAAAATTAAAGGCAACATCTTGTGATTAGGATACTTAAGATTGTCTGAAAATTGTTTTTTAAAAAGTGACTTTTCAGCTCATGTACTTCTGCCTAAGATGACATATGGCCTTCTTTCACTATCCTTTTTCAAGTATAAAAATTGTTTCACTTACTTATCCCTTTTGAGCAAAATGAATCTTTCTTTTTGTGAACTCTAATCAAGGATCACCTTTCACACTAAAAACCATGGAAAGAGAAAATCTCTTTGGAGAAATGTGATGGTGGATATCCCATTATATAGTTTAAGAAAAGCCTAACCAATTAGGGCAAAGTCAAAGTGGACCAAGTTTCTAAAATTTAGGATTCCCTACATAAAAAGAAAAATAGAAGAGAAAGAAAAAAATAAAAAAAAAAAGAAAAAGAAAAGTGAAAGCAAAAGAAAAAGCATAAAATAAGCAAAACAAAGAAAAACAAAAAGGGAAATAAATGAGGAAACAAGTAAAGTGTGGTAAAAAAAAAGGTAGAAGGGATGAAAGCCTTTATAGAAAAGTGTAATACTTGATCTTTTCACCCTTAAACACTTGGTTTAGGCTTACATATCCTTTTTTTTCTAAACCATGAACCATGGCCTACATTACGTACCTAGTACAATCCATTTAGATTAGCTATGGCTATTTGAGATGACGAGTCTATTCTTTAGGAAATTATCTTTTAGATAGTTTTGAACATTCCTAAGAACAAGATGAAGCAAAGAAAAAAGGGAAAAAGAAATGGAAAAAAAGTAAGAATTAAGCTCTAATGTCTAGTCTAGAGCAAAATAGGAGAATTTTTGGTGTCACTCATAAAACTAGGGACACCCAAAAGTCCATTAATATCCTAGGGTGTCAACGCTCATTTAGAGAGACTAACCTAAAAGTTATATTTTTTGCTTTTTGTAAATTGATCCCCTAGCCCTAAACTTGTCATAGCCACTCTTAGATCCAATTGGGTTATTAATGGAGGGAAACTTATAAGAATATCGATGTTGGTTGATTTTTAAGGAATCTATGTTTTGTAAAAGCTTATCCATTTGGGGATAAGGATAGTAAGGCACGTATTTCATATTTATGGAACCATCTTGGACCAATCAAAGTCTTCTTGTGCAAAACCCTTTAATCGAATTGTAAAAGACCAAATCACCATTCAGAGAATTTCCTAACAGTGGATTATCAGTCTTTGAGAGACTTGAATATTATGTGCTTTAGGGGTAATGTTTTTCACACTCAATTTTCTTTGAATGAATGTTTTAAGCAATTGCATTTTTCAAAGAAGTGTTTGCTTCGAGAAAAGAATGTCATGAATAGAGGTAAATGTTCTTTTGAATAAAGGCTAAAAGACTATTAGGAATTATGTTTCCTAAATGAGAGGACTAGAATCAAAAAGTTGAGGCATGGATTATTGATATAAAAATAAAACCACCAGAGATGGTACAAGAGTTTAAGAGAGAATGATTTCTTTTGGGACATAAATGAAACAAAAATTCTACCTGATGGAAAAACTTTCTTTAGAAGAGCTTTGATTTTGGTTGGAATATATGGGGATGAGTTGTCTAGTTATATGAACTATTGATAAGATTCATAAGCAATATGTTTGAAAACATAGTGTGATGGGAAATGCCAAATGTTAATATGTTTGCATAATGGTTTAGCAAAAGATAGCAGGCTAGCAAGATTCTATAGCTAAACTCCTGTTATTGGGTTTATGAAGCTTTGAGGAATTATTCATTTTTGCATAGGATGAAAGTTTATTCAAAGGGACATAACATGGTTTACAAGGATTTAATGTTCTTCGGATGACCAATATTTTATGAAAAAATTAATGTTTATTCTAAGTTTCAGTAGTGAAAGGTTTGAGATTACTTAAGTGAAAGGATTTCATGTCGAATGCTTCAAAAAAAATATAAGAATAAAAAAGAAAAAAAATGGCAATAAAGGCCATAAGAGTAATAAATGATGATAGAGCATCGAAGATGTTACCTATTTGAAAAAGAATAAGGAAAAAAAAAGAAAAATAGTAATAGAAGCCATTATGAATGTGAAAAAGGTGAAAGCATCGAGGATGTTACCTAGTTGAAAAGAATGAATATTAAGTGCTTTTTGAGTAAAAAATGAGGAAAAAAAGAGAAAAATAGCAATAGAATCCATGATGAATGTGAAAAAGGTGAAAGCAAAGTTGTCATAACAAGTGTTTCACTGAAAAAGAGTGGATCATGAATGACATTGAGATGACCTATATTCTGATTGCTTGTTAACATGAAAATAGGAATCATGCATATGCATTCATATTGCATTACAAAAATTATTCAAGAGGAACGGTATCAGCAAAAACAAGATTGATCCCTAATGGATGATACCTCAGGTAATACCATTCCTTCCCTAGTGAGTTAAATCTAATATAATTGGTACATTGAGAGGAAAAAAAGTTTAACTTAGTTGATTAAGCGGAAAACCAATATTGGCTCCTGCTTAAGGTGGTTATGCCTTAGGAAAAGCCCAACATATATAGCCATGTGTAAGCTTAGTCAAGTGACCCATAAGAGAAAGATAAGCCCAGTGAAGTTGGCCCATAGAGGAGGAAAAGCCCAATGTAGTTGGCTAGGTAGAAAACTAATGAAATTGGCCCATAGAGGGAAAAAGCCCAATATACCAATGAAATTGGGCCATAGAGAGAAAAAGCCTAATGTAGTTGGCCAAGTGTAAGCCCAGTGAAGTTAGCCCATAGAGAAGAAAAAGCCCAATGTAGTTAGTTAGGTAGAAAACTAATAAAGTTGACCTATATAAAAGGAAAAACCCAATATAGTTGGCCTTGTTTAAGCACAACGAAGTTGGCCCACACAGACAAAAAAACCCAATTTAGTTGGTTAAGTGGAAAACTAACAAGGTCAGGACCTTATAAGAAGGTTATGCCCTATAAAAAGGGGTAAACCCAATTTAGTTAGTTAAGTAGAAAACCAGCAAGGTTAGTATTATCCAAAACTAGTTTAATAGGTTTGGTACACTTAGGTTTAGTTTTAGTTAGTTAGCATATTACATACGAAAAAATAAAGAAAAAAATAAAAATAAGTTTCCTGTAGAGAGGCTTATCAGGTCTCAAACAAAATTATGTTTATTTAATCTTTGCCCTATTCTTAAATTCTTAGCAATAGTTAAAGCGGGGCAATTGTAGAAACTTTATTTTGTCCGAGCCCTTAATTAACTTTTCTTGATTGTAGGGGATCAAGTGGAATTTCTTAGATTTAGATTTTCTTGGATGAGTTATAGATGATATAAAGGTCAAACTAAGGTTTTGAGTAGCTTCCATAAGCTTAGTTTAACGCAATAAGGCATCCAAGCTTAATTGTCCAAATTATAGGGTAACTGTCGAATTTAGAAAACTAAGAGAACATCGAAAGTTGACTGGTGTATGTCTTTTAAGGTGATTAGAGTGGTTATTTATGACATTTGAATGAAAAAGAGACTTGTTTTAAAAGTCATAATCAAAGTTAGCATGGTGACAAAACTCAACTGTAAAAAGTTAACTTTTCTTGCCTAAAGTTAGATTTTAAAATTGGAAGAGTTCTACAACTTGAATTTCAAAATTATTTACACCAAAATGAAATTGAACATAGACTTTAGGTTAAAAAGATGTAATCAGAATTAGGTCATGAAATGACCTTAGGAATTTAGACTACTAGGATTTCCTAAGGGCTTAAACTGAGAGGTTCGAGGTAGAAAATTTAGATTTTTTAGAGGAAGTCATTAGAGCATATTTTTTATCTATAGGATGAAACATTTAATTGCACTTTTCTATAGATAATCATGATCAATTTATAGGAATAAAATGTTGTACAAGAGTAGTGTAGAATATAGCCTTGGCCAAATTTCCTATGTGATTAATGTGCCAAATTTTAATCATCTATTCATTAACGATAGTAATGTCATTTTTTTAAGTTAGTTGGAGGTTAGTGACTAAGCTAAGATCACCCTAGGGTGATTAAAGCTTAAATCACCAACTTGAAAGCCTATAGATAGGGTTGATTACTCATAATTTCATAACTTTTCAACACTTATAAAATTTTAGAAAATCTAGGATATTCTTTTTTCTCTCAAGCATTCATTATCTTTCGGAGAAGTTAACGCTTGGAGTACAAATAATTTCTTACTTTTCTCTTTAATTTCAATTCAATTTCATGATTTAAATGATTAATTCATGCTTCTTAATGCTTAATTGAGTTTCAGCCAAGGTGTTTGCATGCTTTATAGCATTTGGCCATCTTGAATCTTGATGCTATGATGTTTTGATTTGATTTTGAGCTATGATTCATTTGATTTCATGTTGTTCTAAGCTTGATTGAGTGATTAATTATTGAAATCTAACTTGAAAATGAGCTTAAAGATTAAAACCTAGGATTGTACAAGACGATATCACTTGATCTAGTTTTGGCCAACATGATTTGTTTGAATCTTGATGGTTTAAACTTAGTTGAGCTAAGATTTGCTGATATTGATTAGAAAGTTAAGATGGTGAAATCATGATTTTCTAGCTTAAATAAGTTGATCAAACATAAGAAAACAAAGGATCCAAGTTTGGCTAGCTTAAGTAATGTAGATCATGAGCTTAATTGATTTAATCTTGCATGACATTGCCAATTTGAGCTAGTTTAAGCTTAAATCTAAGTGATTAGAACTATAATCTAGTGCAAAATGATGAAATCATAAGTTCTTGAACTTATGATATAATTCGAGCAAGCTATGAAATATAAAGCTAGGCTCGGCTATGGTGGAATTTTGGTGTGCTTGAGTGGGCTTTATATCATTAATGCTTAATTGATGAAACTTAGATGGATTAAGTGAAGTTGAACTTAAGTAAGCTAAAATTTATGCTTAATCGAATGAATTTTGAAGCTTAGTTGTTCAATTGATGAGCCTAAATGTTTAAAAGCATGCTTTCCTTGTTAATCATGTTGATTGAATTGAATCCAAGCTTGTTCTATTGTGTTTGGTTGTTACGTGATGAGAATTAATGTTTAGATGAGCATGAATGATTTGGCTATAGGTTATTTTGTGGTTAGAATAGGTTTTATGGATGATTTGTTGTTCGAACTATATGTTAATATTGTATATATTTGGTAAAATGTATGTTGGATTGTTTAGGATGAGTAAAACCTTATTTTCTCTAAAAAAATCACCCAAGTGTAATCTTTGGTTCACTTAGTCAATAGGTAACTCAAGGTTTGGTTGTGTTTAATATGCGCTTTAATGAGTAACTTGGGGATGTTAAATAGAATAGCATGATTTAGAGCTAATTGAGAGCAAATAAAGATGTCTTTTAAGTGTTAAAACATGTTTTGTTGAGTCTAAGCTTGCTAAGTTTTAATGTAAGTCATTAGCCAATGTTTAGGTGAGTTAAATTATGTTGTTTGCTGTCACTTTAATTGATGGTTACAGCACATAAGTGTGTGGCATTGGTGTACCATTCACTTTTAAGAATGAATGGCTTCTAAATGTTAACTCAAATAGCTTGATTTAGAATAAAATGGCATTGGTGTCATTTTAAATAAAATAACATGATTTAGAGCTAATTGGGAGCAAATAAAAATGTCTTTTAAGTGTTAAAACGTGTTTTGTTGAGTTTAAGCTTGCCAAGTTAAATTGTTTTATTTGCTGTCATTTTAATTGCTGGTTACAGCATATAAGTGTGTGGCATTGGTGTACATTCACTTGCTAAGAATAAATAATAATGAATAAAAGCGATAAAAACTGAGACATTCACATGACTCTGAAGCATATTGCCAGTATTGGAAAACATGTTTCCAGGTCTTAGCACTTGGAAGTCTTTGTTGTTTCTTCATGTAGAACATGCATAGAGTCTATTTGGTCTCATTGCTGGATGTTTAAACATTCGGAACGTGTTTTAAAAAATTTGACAAAATACTTTGTGATCATAAGTTATGTTAAAGCTATTGCTGCAATCCAGCATGATAGTCTCATAAAAAAGAAATATTTCGATTAGGTTACAGAACTTAGGAATTTTTGTTAGTATTTTTCCTATAATCCTTGTTGATAGGGCTATAAAATAGGCTTTTGAAACGTTCAATTTTGTTATTGAACGAATACAGAAAAATCTCAGAACATAAGCTGTTCGCATGGCTCTATTTCAGCACCTGGTAAGTATTACAAATTGTTTTTTATGTGGACAATAATTTTCGTTTATTTTTCTCATATTTGTAGATAAAAATAGAGTGAATAAGCTTTCCAAGCATGCATAGGATAGCCGAAATGATTTTTCTAGCATTTTTTTGAATATTTTAAGGTTAAAGTATAGTGAGTTAGCATTAATTAGAATTATGTTTGGTGATTTTATGTGATAGGAATAATCAAAAATAAATTTGGAGAGTTGAAATGTTAAATCTATTCCTGTTTCAATTTTCTTCAAGTTTGGTGTCTACTATTCCAAGGCATTTGGATGCCTCAGGATTGATTTTGAGAGTCATGTTAATATGTGAACAGGTTTAGGAATGTCCAACAGAGGGTCCCTAGTGTCTTACATTAAAGCTTCCAAGCTAAATTAAATAAAAACCAATTTTTAATCTTGCTTTCAAAGTTGTGATTTCTTTAATTTGGTCCAATTATGCTATTTTTGTGATTTCTTTTAAATGGAGCCAAGTTTGATAAAAAAATAATAAAATGGAGTCAATTAGTGAGTACTTTTAGAGTCAAACATTTTTATAGAATTTTTCCATTCTAAATGATTTTAGCTCTGAATCAATTGTAAATTCGATCTAGTCCCAGTAAAAGTTTCGGGACACATTTTTTGGTGATATTTGTTTGATTTTGAAATAAATAAAAGGGCGATTATGATTCAATGCATATGATTGAAATTAAGAAAAAGAAATTCGGATACTTATGATTAGTTGATATCAAGTATTAGGCATCACGAGAGGGATGAAATCCTTACTTATGGTATAACCAACTCCCAAGCCCAATTTTATAGATCTCTAGTATACGCAGGCTATAAAATCATTGTTTTAGAGTTTCGTAACTTTTTAGTGAATGATTTTAATAGATGACTAATCACACCTAGCTAAAAAAGATCGATGGTGACTGATTAACCCAGTCACTCTCATATTTCAGTATAAAGAGGTTCAGATAAGTGATTCATCTAATCGACTGGGGCCCTATGATAATTCTAAGTGTTTTTTGCTTTGATATATTGAGATTCATATCTCGATATATTATGACACCCATTCAAGACCACCCATGCATTTTAGACTTAATTATATTTAAGATATTAAAAAATTATTTTTTATTAACATTTTAGAATTTCAACTTGAGCCTAAACTTGAAATTTTCAGCCTGAGACCAAGTCTGCATGGCTGGACTCCTAAGCATTTCACACTTTGTTTTTATTTGTTAAATCTAGTTTATATCCACAGCTTTAAAAACAAACTACAAGCCTAGCAAAATATTTTAAAAACCTATAATAGCTTCTCCAAAGGCCTTACATAGATTTTCCTATTCATGGCATAAGGAGGAGGACAAAGCAAGGAAGTAAGAGCTTACACAGTATTAGGTTTAGGAAGTTGACCATGAAAATGGTGTTCAAAGTTCAAATTATAAAAGAAAAATAAAAATAAGAAAACAAACTTGGAAGGGATGAGCACAATCTTAAAAAAAAAATTTGCACGGGAGGACCCAATTTTTTATTTAAAATGTTAGGGTTTATGAAAAGAGGTGAAGGCGTGAAGCAAAGTCAAAAGAATGAAGATTAGACTTAGAGAAACTTTGGGAAGAGAGTAAGCAGAGGTATAAAACTTTTACATTTTAACCTTTTTATTTAATTATTATATTAATTTGGTGGTAGATTTTGTAGCGTTTGGTACATTGCCTTTCCATTGGTACCTTTGAAACACTCCGATGTGCATTGGTACGGTCTGTGTAGACTGAAACTAAAGCCAAAATGAAACTAATTATCATCGTTATCATTATGTTTCAAAACCGGTACATACCGAGTTGTACGATTAGTATCAGTATGAAATAAATAACCTTGATCCAGACTACATCAATCCCATTTTCATTTTTCCTATTTTATTTTCTTGAATTTCTTTATGTTTCTTCTCTTCTTTTATTTTCCTTTATTTCCTTTTTTCTTTTGAAAAACAAAAATCAAAGAAAATAAAATAAAACAAAACAAAACAAAAACCAAGCTAACTTAATGACATCAATTTTGCTTTGGAAATCAAATTGAACTGGGATATATAATCCTACTTGAACTATAACCTGGAAGTTTCGTTCCCTTAAATCCCTATATAACAACCATCCGTCAACCATAAAAGATAATACGATTCAAATGCATAAAAGCAATCCGGCAAAGTAGTAAAATAAAAAAAGATTCTAGTAGAGATTGAGTTCTGACATAACTTTTTCAATTATTTTTTTGTTTTAGGATTTTCTTTGGTTTTTTCGGCTTTCAAGTTGGTGAAAGAGAAGAAAGTAAGAGATATCCTTTGTTTTTTTTCTTTTTCTCTTTTGTGCTCAAATGACAACAGAAGAAGATTTTATTAGCTAAAGTTTTCTAAATTTTCTTTTTCCTATTTAATCTTTTTGTATGTGTTTTTGAAAAATCTAAAGAAAGAGAAAAAGGATATTTAGAAAAATTGATCAGAAGTTTCTAGATTATTTTTTATGATTTTGAATCTTTTATGTTGACAATTTTTTAAAAGATTCTGCTAGATAAGGTATGGGATAAATTTTTTTTTTTGGGCTTTTAAGGAGCTTTCCAACAATGAAAATTTGAAGTCTGAATTTTCTGACGAAGCTTGAAGTTTTTAGCATCAAAATTGACTTTTGATAGATTGTCGATGTTCAAAAATAAGCAGAGCAAGGTGGAAAGAGAGGTCTTGGGAGAAATAAAAAATGATTTTTTTTCACTTCTAAAACTGGCCAAAATAGTGTGATCCAAGTCGAAGGGATCATTACAGGACTTAACCAAACCTTATACTTGTTTATATTTTCTTTTATTTTATATTTTCTTAATTATTTTATTATTTTGCTCTTTATTTATTTTATTATTACTTATTTTGTTTATTTCTTTATTTTTAATTATTTAATTTATTTATTTGTTTATGCTATTTTGTTTTATCTAATTTATCTGTGTTTATTTATTTTATAATCTATTTTGTATGATGTTTATATTAACTTAATTTTTAATATTTAAGAGTTATATTTTTTGAAATTAATAAATTGTGAATAAGAACCTTGTAAAATTAATTGATTCCTTATTTAATAAATATAAAATAAATATATATTCCCAAAATTTAATATAAAAGATCGATATTTGTTTCTAGATAAAAGAAAAACTTTTTCCATAAAACATGATAACTCCAATGATAAATTTCTTTAATGAGAATAAATGGTTTCTCGTAAATACTTTTGAAGTGAATGAATATTTTAGGAATTTTCACCAAAATTTTGGAAAGAAACCTAAGAAAAGTTTGAATATTTAAATAGCCTAATAGATCTTAGGACAAAAACTCTTCATAAAAACATTCTCTTAAATATTCTTGCGGTGAGGTAAGTGTTATCATAAGTTGCCTTGTAACATAGCTATTAAACCATATTCGAAAGACTACATTAGTCCTTGTTAGTATATGTCATAAAGCTAATCATATTGGATAAGGATAAGTAAGCAACCAGTCTCATTGGTTAAAGTATAGGATACTTAGAAATAACATGTGTTACATGGTAAATTCGAGGAATGAGCATACTTCAATTTATTTTCTTGGCAATTCCAAAGGACATTTTCAACAAAATTGAAATTTAACATTCTCTTTGGCAAGCCTAAGAGGTATTCCTTTTCGCTTTAGTAACACTGAGAAGAAAATATTCTTAGCAAACCGAAGAAGTATCACATCTCATCTTTTCTTTTTGGCTGCCCAAAAAGTAAATTCCTCACCCTCGGCAAACCGAAGGTAGTTTTCTTAGCAACCTTTGAAAGTCATTCTCAAAATTCAAACTACATTAGGTTTGTTTCTTGAAATAAATAGGCTACCTAGGACTTAGATGCGACTTAACACCTTCGAGTTTCTTCTACTCATGTGCAAAATTTCATTTTTTTGAGCTTTGATCTTCATTTATCCAATGCTTGATCATAGGGGAAAACTGTAAGCACAAAATTTGCACCAAATTAATTATTACTACTAATAATTAAAATTGTAAAAGAAACTGAAATTAATTTAAGGCTGGATTAGGTTAGACAGTCGATGTACAACAATTTTAGCTAATCGTTTGACCCTTCTAGACTAGTGAACTATCCAATTTTAAGAAAATGATGCATTTGGACTTTTTTTATGCTTTGGAGGAATTTGGGGTGGGTTTGCCAATCAACAAGAACCCTAGCCAATCTATAGCGGACCTATTGTTTGAAATAAGGATCAATTAAAACTAATTTTAAGGGAAGGTTAACCCAAAAGAAAATTAGAGAGTTGATTAGCACCCTAATCGAGTTATTGGCTTTACAAACTTTTGGGGATGCAAGAGATAGTTCAAAGAATTTTCTCCTTGAAATTATTGTTCAAATAAATGCACTTTAGGAATTAACATTTCCAAGAGATAGAGTCTGGCCATTCTCTTTAAACCCCCATTATAAATGCAATACTCTAGACTTTCATTCAAGAACACATGTGACATTAATAAAATTAAAATCTACAAAAACTCTTTTTCTCGTTCTAGCCTAAAGAGTCTCGTCTAGTCGCCTTAGAAAACCTCAAAGGATCATGAGAGCCTCTGTAAAAACCTAAGCACCCATCTATTTCTAACTAAAAAACATTTATCCTAACGTATTCCATCAATTGAAAAGCATATAAACTAATAGATAGAAGTCTTATCGCCTTCAAGCTACACCTCTGTTCATTTTGTTGTTGCACTATGGCTTTCTATGCCATAATCCTCTACCAGAAGTGCCGCCAATGGACACCTTGTCCAATGGGTTGAAGGTGTGTTCACTACCATCTTCTTAACTACTCTTCACCATGCTTTTTCATGCATCATCGTTATCTCCACAACAGCTTTACACTAGAAATATTTCCAATTGGCACCTTGTCCAACTAGTCAGCTCTATGTTTCCATTCATCCCAGAAACCTCTCCTTTGTCACATTCCATCCCCATGTCATTGTTTTCATCATGGCACCTTGTTTAACCAATCACCTCTCTGTTCGCAACCACCTCCCCAATTCCATTGCATTTTATCGCTACACTGTCACCATCTCAATCAAATACATCTTCCAAGAATATTTTTCTATGAGATCCTTCTTTATTTTGTCTGATGGCCATCATATCCTCGTTTATTGACTCCTCAATCTACTAAAAAATTATCTATTTTACTACCGTTAATATTTTTTGATTCATATAGACAATACTATATTTAGAAAGCAACATATTTAGACAATATCATCTTGCCACCCTTCTTGATAATAATGGCATGTAAAAAATTTACTTAATGGGATCCAGCTTTGCAATCAAACAAGAGCATGTATTACTTGAGTCTTTTAACAATCCAAGATAATACATAACATAGTTTTCCTAGTTACAATTATCTAGACTCATAATCTGTGAACTTTTGGATCAAATAATTGGTGAACTACTTCATTTTGTCAAGTTTGTATGCTGCTTTAGCACACATCCCATGGATCTATCATGCACTACAAAATATAAAATTAATGGTTTTCATAGATGACATTAACATTGGTGGATTTAAGAGATAATCCTTGATTTTGTCAAAATAGGATGACATCCTTTATCCCATTCCCATGAGTTATATTTTTGAAGGAGTTTGAAAATTACATTCCAATTGTTGGAAAAAGTGCAACTAAAAATTCAATTTGTTCCTAGCATAGTTGAAAATTTTACTTTAATTTCCGTTGATTGGAATCATAGTTGAAGGTTTGGTTAAAAGAAAGTACTATTTAAAATAAAAAAGTCTAACAGAAAAAGTTTCATGTAAAAAGATTTAATTGAAAATTCTTCATATAAAAGGTTCAACTAAAAATTCAATGGGTAAAAATTTTAATTAAATATGTATATATAAAAAGTCTAATTGAAAATTTTATATGTAAAAGTTTAACCAAAAATTCGACATATAAAAAGTTTAATTGAAAATTCTACATGTAAAATATTTAACTAAAATTCTATAATTGAAAAGTATAATAAATAATTCTACATGTAAAAAGTTTAACTAAAGATGTACATGTGAAAAGTCTAATTAAAGTTCTATGCGTAAAAAGGTTAATTAGAAATTTTATTAGCTTTCAGTGACCAATTCAACTAAAATCTCTCAATGATTTCCAATTTAATTAAAAATCCTAAGATATTTTATTAAAGGAAATCCTATTTAAGAAAATGTAAAAGTTTAATTGAAAATCCTAAAAAGTGTAATTAAAAATCCTACTAGAAAAAAGTTTGATTAAACCTTCCTATTAAAAACCCTAGTTAAAAACCTACATGGTATTTCTTTAATTTTACAAGTTAAAATATATTCTACATGACTTTTTCAATTAAGAGTTAGTTTTTTTTTCTGATTTTGAGTTTTTTAACTGAGGTTATTTCATGAACTTTGAAATACGTTTCATGCATTAATGGTGTTGTAGGACCCATGGGGATGATATAGAGTGTGAAAAAATCGTCAAAATGTACGAATTGAAACCCAAAATGCCCATTTCATGCATAAAGGATTGATCTTGGTTTTTTACTTTGAGGAATTGATCCCTCGAAGTTGACTTTCTGAAAATTTTAAATTTTTTTATCATTTTTAACTGTTGAGGCTTGAGGTATTGATATTGGTATTGATACTCGTGATTTATGGGAGATTGATCCTTCCCGGGCATCTTACCGGATTTCGATTTCGGGCACTTTTGGACTTCCAATTAGGTCCCCAAGCATTGGGATTTATTCGGGAAAGTAATTCCAGCACTAGGTTAAAGATAAAGCATGGTTTGTTCAAAAGAGCTAGGATAAAATTATGCTATGTCAAATTGTTTTTTGCATTTGAAAAATAAAACATTCGTTTTAAGAAAATTTATTTTTATGTGAAAAATAAAAAATGATATTAATAATTTGAAGAAGTTGTAAAATTGATTGTAAAAACTAATTCTAAAGGCATTAACAAATATTTAAAGAATAATTTTTAAAAAATAATATTTTTGAAAGATCAAAAATAATTTTTATGATATATACACCCTATTATAACATTTTTTTTTGAAATAAAATTTATTTTTATGGGAAAACTTGAAAAGATTTGAAAGAAAAAAATGTGAGCTTTTTTAATAATTTGAAGATATTTATTGCAAATATTTATTTTTAAAACAATGGTATTTTAGTCTCGATCAATTCTTGAAGAAATGAGTTTTATTTTAGTTAAATTAAGTGTATTAAATATAAATTATATATATATATATGGTATATAATTTTTCAAAAACATGAATAATTGATACACATGAAATTGACAAAAATTTGTACATTAATTTTGTCATATGTACATCAAACTAGATGGCTAAATGAATATTTTTGTTAGTTTGTTTTTACTTTTAACTAAAAAATAGATAAATGATAAAATCTTTTGAAAGGTTATAGATAGTAAGTATAATTTTTAATAATAAATATAACTTTTAAAAGTCATTAATAAAAATTTTGCATAAAAAATAATTTTTAAAAATCATGAATGACAATAAAATATTGATAAAGATTATAAATCGTTAGTAAATTTTACTCTCGTAAGACTAAAACAAGGGGAAATAAACCTAATATTAATAGGTATAACTTCTTCCGCAAGCTCACTTATTTCATAAGAAATTTTTTATACTTATCGTAACCCTTTTAACAAATTTAATTTAGAAAAGAAAAAGTTTTATTGATATAACTTTTGAAGAAAAAAAAGAAAACAATAATAATTTTATTGGCGCTTTCGTTTCCTTTATTTTCCTTTGTTGTTAAACAAAAATTTATTCTATCCTTGAAACTCTGATTGGAAAGAGAAATAAGCTACTTCAAGTTTAGGAACGCCCCCCCCCCTCCCCCAAACTACCAAAAGTCCAAGCTTTGAGAACAAACTATAGCTACGCCAAACAGTCAAGACTGAAGAATGAAACCTTGGGTCTATATTCATTAAAAACATCTACAATCAATTTTAAGTAGGCATCCTACCATTTTTCTTGTGAACCACACTTCCCAGGCATGAAGGAGAGACAATGGGCCCAATTCACTTATGAAGGGCTGCAACTGATATTGCTCACTCTGCCATCTGCATACGGCTAGCCATCTTCACTCGACTATTTGTTGAAATCTGTACTATGATTTTTGGTGAAGACACGAATGCACAAAAAATAAATAAATGGTGGAAGATTCAGACTGATTCACAAACTATTTGTACAATTGTACTAAAGCGGTTGCTTACGGAAATAAATATTTTGCATTCTTGATAAGTAAATCTCATGTTTGCATTGTTACCGTTACCTAAACAGAGAAAAACAAAATTCAGAATTCTAGAAACTCACACTGTCCAGTGTCTTACTCTGGTCTGTTTTAGCTACTCTGGTATATTTTTCAAAGTGGGCAATTTCAATTCTATTGCCCTTTTTTTTGTTACCATACCATTTCCTCTCCCCAGGGTAACCTACCAGCGTAAGGAACTTCGCGGTTCTTGGGATTCAAGTAATTAAACTATAGTACACAACCTTGCTCAGAGGCTTCCTCGTAGTAGTAATATGGGGAGAGCTTTCCATCTTTACCAGCTTTCGACTTTTTCTCCCCGCCAGACTCTTGCAACAATTTGACCACCTTCCTCATTGAAGGGCGGTTAATAGGAAGTGCATTAGTGCAGAGGAGACCAATATCGAGTACCCTGCAAATTTCTGCCTTGTAGGTGGAGTCCAGTCGGGGGTCAATTATTTGATCCACACCATTTTGGTCGTAGGTAGCAGCGACCCATTTTACCAAGTCTTTGTCCCCAAACTCTGGATTATTTGGGGGTTTACCTGTAACCAGCTCTAAGACGACCACACCAAAACTGTAGATATCACTCTTCTCATTCACTCTTAGGGTATAAGCATATTCTGCATTGAAATAAAAACAAATTGAACAAATTGAAGAACAAATGGTAATTTAGAAGTTAATGGAAAGCTTACTAGTTACTCTTATAAGGGGATTATAAAGTCAAACAAAGTTCATGTTAGTAGGCAAATGTCACTTGGCTTAAACTGAGAGTTGTAGTGGCAACAAATATTAGATGGTGAATTTAAATTCCAAAATTAAAGTTTAGAAAAGAATCTTGAAGCCACATCTTTAGATGAGTAGCTGGAGCAATTGATTAGATGAACAGATCACATGAAATCAAATAACTATTATTAACCAACCAACAGAAGTATTCAATATTCAAAATAAAGAAGGGAAACTAAATTGGGTAAGTAATCTAAATGAACAAGCATCAACAAGAAACAAACCAGGTGCAATGTAACCATAAGAGCCCACAATCACAGACATCGATTCAGCCCCTTTGCCAACTCTTTCAACGATCTTAGCAACTCCAAAATCTGCAACTCTGGCACCAAATTCTGCATCCAACAATATATTGTTCGATTTCACATCCCGATGAACAATTGGAGGAACACAGTCATGATGCAAATAGGATAATCCCTCAGCTGCATCTAATACAATCTTATACCTAGTGGGCCAATCTAACAAGGCCCCCTTGCTACTATGCAACACATCCCCCAAACTCCCATTTGGCATATACTCATAAACTAAAAGTTTGCTATCTCCAGCGTTGCAACAACACCACAGTCTCACAATATTCTTGTGTCTAATTTTTCCCAGTGTTTCGACTTCAATTTCAAACTCATCTCTCTCTGTATCAGCACTCAAAGAATCTACTTTCTCAACACCTCCTCTAAGTTTCTTCACTGCCACTGCATCACCATTACTAAGCACAACTTTGTACACTTTGCCAGAACCTCCACTTCCTATCACATTCTCTTCATTGAGGCAATCAGCAATCTCAAATTCACTAAAACCAATCTTATGAAATGATCTCCACTTCGATATAGTGACTCCTTTCTTGTTCTTCTTGAAACTCCAGTACTTGATATGGAACCAAAGAACCCCAACAACAAAAACCAAGCCAGCCAGTACAAAAATGGATCGAAAAATCCACGTATAATGGGTCTTAGATTGACCTGCCTTTGGACAAAGACCTTCAAAATCAGCACACAGTCCGGGATTCCCCAAAAAGCTATCCCTATACACTTCCTTAGCATAAAAAGGAGGGAGCTCTCCTGAAAGCTGGTTATTCGACAAATTAAGCACATTCAACTTTAAATTCTGCAACTCGATTGGGATTTTCCCAGAAAAGGAATTACTGGAGAGATCAAGATAATTAAGCACAGGCAAGCTACCAAAATCACTAGGAATGCTACCAGATAGCCTGTTGTTAGCCAAATTTAACTCATTCAAATTCGTCCATCCCTTAATTCCTTCTGGGATCTCTCCATCAATGTTATTGTCACTGAGGTCTAGACTAACCAACCGGCTCAATTTCACCAAAGATCCAGGAATCCGACCGGTGAACCCATTTCCACTGGCAGATATCTCTACCAGTGTCCCCAACGAGCCAATTTCATCAGGTAACGATCCGGAAAACTGGTTGTTGGAGATTGACAGAACTGAGAGGTTATGAGCACTTGAAATCATCTTTGGAATTTGCCCACTAAAGGAATTTTCAGCAAGCTCAAGCAAGAATATTCTGGGTAGTCCCCATAACCCGTCGGGGACCTGACCCGAGAAAAGGTTATGCTTGAACCGAACCCGACCCAAGGTCTGGCATTTGCCTAGGCTTTCCGGGATTTTGCCTGAAAATGAATTATAAAGCAGAAGTATATCCTCTAATTTTCCCTTTGCACACAAATTCTCGGGGATTTCACCAGAAAACTGGTTATAAGACAAATCCAGACTTTGCAAAGGCGAGTTTTCACCGAGTTGACTCGGCAGAGGTCCACTGAGTTTATTGTTGAACAATTTCAGCTCGTACAAGTCCTTTGAGCGAGTTATGCTCTCTGGCAAAGTCCCTTGAAGCCTGTTATCAAAAAGATTCAATGACTCAAGCTGTAACCCGCATAACCCTGTCGGAATCGTCCCACTTAACTCGTTCGTGGACGCGTCGAATCGCTTCAACGTAGTTAAATTCCCCATGCTTAATGGCAATTCACCGGATAAAGAGTTGTTATATATCTCAAGTTGTTCAATGCTTTTCAACTCGGAAATTGAGCTAGGGATCGACCCAGTGAGACGGTTAAAGGATAAATCAAGGTTTAGAAGCCGAGTCAAGCGACCGAAACTCGACGGAATCTGGCCCACAAGGTTACAGCCCGCGAGAAAGAGCTGTTCGAGATTTGTTAGGTTACCGAGTTCACTCGGTATACGAGTCGGCGAAAACGGGTTATAAGCAAGGTAGAGTTCTTTGAGAGTCGAAATATTTCCCAGGAAAGGGGGAATAATTCCGTCGAGGAGATTTCCCGCCAAATTTAAGAGCTCGAGCCGTTGGAATTGCCCAAAGCTGGCGGGAATTTCGCCTGAGAAGTTATTCTGGAAGAGGATTAGATTTTTGAGCCTGGGAATTTTGGCGAGGGAGTTGGGTAGCGAGCCCGCAAGGAGGTTCTGTGAGAGGTCCAGGTTCGTTAGGTTTTGACATGCTGAAAGCTCAACAGGCAGGTATGAGTTGATGGAGTTATTGACCAGAGAGATTGAGCGAAGAGAAGGAAGGCGGCAAAGGAAAACCGGGAAAGGTCCAGCTAGTTGTAAATGGGAAAGGCCGACCGAGTCGACTCTTCCGGTAACCGAATCGCAGGAAATGCCGCGCCAATTGCATGGCGTCTCGTCTCGTTCGTCCCAGGAGGAGAGGGCCTTGGTCGGGTCAGAAAGGCTTTGCTTCACTCGCTGGAGGTATAGACCTTCCTGGTTTAGAGCAACAGCATGGGGCATTGCCAGAGGATTCAGAAATACAAGCAAGAAAACCAGAAACATTGTTTTTGTTTTTATTTTTATTTTTTGGTTTTGTTTCTTTTATTATTTTGGGTTGTAGAGAGAGTGAAGTAAAAGGCGAGTTGGAGATAGAGTTTTGTTTTTGCTTTGCTTGCTTGATTTTCCTGTCCAGCTGAGTGTTGTCGTTTAGCGAGTTGTTTTTTTCCTTTTTGGTCCAAGGTAGTTCAGCGACTTTGAAGTTGGTGCAAGCGTTGATCTTTAAAGGCAGAAGAGGTTGACGTTGGGGAGGGAGCGAAGAGCGGAGTGGGTCCTTGCTCGGATGAGATGCACATGATATGATTTTGTAATCTAAGAAGTTTTTAAAACTTGAAGAAATGATTGGTTCAAACATGGAAAAATTTGCAATAAATCAGCAAAGACAATACTTTTGGAAAAAATTTCATATGCAGTTCTATACGGGAGTTTAAAAATTAAATAAATTTGATTATTTTAATTAAAGCATTAATTAAAATTATACGGGAGTTTAAAAATTTTGCTGGTCAATCTGAAAGGGATGTTAATATATGGAGCTAACTAAAAGCCCTAGATTTTTAACTTTTGGCGATAAAATCCTAGAAAAGTGACCGCTGGGGCCCTTGCCTACATTTGGACTCCGGAGCCTCAGAGAGTTTTGAACACTTCAAGTTAGAATGAAATGCGAGTGGTGGGGTCTTCGTATCTTGCCAGTTTTTATCATAAAATGGAAAAAAATGGGGAATTTCAAATTGGATGTTGAAATCATAACATTAATTAGTTACTACCATGATTGAAAAATATATGTAGAAAATGGAAGTTTTACATAAATGAGTAAAAATATATATATGTAGAAATATATATATATATATATAGATGTAAAAAAATATATTAATTAGTTTTTACATATATGTAGAAAAATATGAGTAAAAAGAAACAAGTTTTAAAATTAATAAAAGGGAGTTGCTTTTACTTTACGAACATTTGATACTCGTAACTAATAATTATTAAAGTTTATTGTTATCATGTATATTAAAAATGTAATTGAATTAAATTAAATTTAAATTTTAAAATTTTATTTAAAGTCATTTTAATGTGGCCTAATTCATAAAATAACTCAACTCAAAAATAAGTGTAATATATGTTTTCGCTCAATGATATGTTGATCTTACTAATTATGTGCAACGAACTTAATCGAATACATCTTACCGAAAACAGTTATATGCAGTGAGCTTAATTGAATACATCTTTACCAAAAACTTATGTACAACGAACTTAAACAATACGTGTAACTTATATTTTTTCTTTATAAGTATTTATGAAACTTTAATCATTATTATAAGTATGGACGATTGATGTTGAATCCTATCTTAAAATATAAATTTTTAAGATTAAAAAATATAACAATTTTAAACTTAAATTAACAACCTTAAAAAAATCCAAAAAAAATTAGGTGTCTATAATTTGGTTTTCTTAATTAAATTGTTTTCAAAATTGTTTGGAAATAGCCTTTGGCATTTGAATACATTTCTCAAGCATTAGGATGCCTCATTTTTTTTTTTTTAGTTGTGAATTTGGTTTCTCAATAAAGGTATTTAATGACCCTTATTATAGCATTCGAATGTCTAACTCATCTTCATTTACATTTGAAATTTCCTCAAATTCATTTGAATTCCCTTATAGAGCATTCTAATACCCTTTTCATAAATAAGTAAAATGCATCTTTTGAAGTAGTCACAAATTATTTTTATTGTGTTTTATTATTATTAATCATTTGAAAATGTTCTTCTTTGATTGAACATTTACTTTCTTGCAACTTATTTTCTCACAATTTTTTCTTGCAATTTAGTTTTTTTTTAAATTATTATTCTTGCAATTTAAATTTATCATAATTTATTTTTCTTGCAATTACTTTTGTTTCAATTTTATCCTTCTTGCAATATAATTTGTAGAAATTTATTTTATTTTCCTTTATTTTAATATAAAGAATATATTTTTGCTTATATGGAAGAGAGCAATATGGCTTGTTAAAATTGGCTTAGCATCTTTGATGGGTATATATGAGGCATTACCATAAATATTTCACCAAGGAATATTGTTCTCGTATTTCACGATAGTACACGGATCCTTAGGTGAAAAGGATAATTTCCTAAATTTTTCACGCATTGAGAGAGGATTTAGGAGGTTCGATAACGCTAGAGATCTTTACAGGAACTAATTTGGGTAATAAAATATAAAATGACATCTATTTTAATGTTATATTGTTTATATTCTCTGTTATTATAATTGTCATCATAATTATCTCGATGCTTTCTTTCATGTCATTGCTCATGGAGTTGTTTTACCTTTTTCTTTTTTTTACATGTATAAAATAAGACAATGCTTAGAGAGGAGATATTTTATTGAGTTATCGCTAGGTATTTAAGGAGAATTTTAATAATTATCTTTCGTAAAGGAATATATTTTTTAAAATAAAACAAAATTTTAATAAAAATCTATAATTATCCCAAGTTTTGGAGGATATAGAAAGAATTTTCTAAAACCTCTTCCACGCTCAAATGATTTTTTAAATTAGTTGAGAGAATTACATAATTAGTATCATAATTATAACCATCTATATCAAAATTTAAGTAATGCATGATTTATTGATACCGATATCGAATGAAATGGGGTGCTAAAACCTTCCCCCTAAGATGTAACCAACTTCTAAATACCTTTTTAACCTAGTTTTATCAGAGGGTATAAAAATTATCTTTTTATTGAAAATTCATTTTAGGATTTCTCAAAAAGATAAATTTTTATAGGTAACTGATTGAACGTAGTTAGAAAAAATAGATTACTGATGACTCCTTCTATTTTGTACTATCTCAAAATCCTTTTTTCAAACATGCTCATCATCCCAAAATGTCTGATTCCAAAATCAATAGGAGAAGTAGTATAAAAATTTGATCATAACATGACTAATCAGTCTAAAAATCACAATGATATATTTTGTTTACTAGAATAGAATAAAACTATAATGAAATAGCTATTTTGTAGGATTGAAATAGAATTGGAATAAAACAAAATATCTATAGCAGTAATTTGGTTGAATAGAATGGAATACTATAGGAGATTTGAATCTTAGACAAAGAGATTCGAATATTTTAGAGTAATTTTCTATTATGTCTAAGATTAAAATAGCCATTAAGTGGGAGATGTATGAAATGACTAGTTTAGGAATTTGAAGAATAAAGTCGAAATAGACCATTCTCCGAAATTATCATTTTACAAATCATATAATTGATTTTCTGTTATGTCTAAGATTAAAATAGTCATTCAGTGAGAGAAGTATGAAATGACTATTTTAAAAATTTGAAGAATAAAGTCGAAGTAGACCATCCTGAAAAATCGTCATTCCACAAATCATATGGTCGTATCAATTTAGCAGTTCAAATAATTTTATAATAAAATAATTATTCATGTAAATCAAACATGCTAATTGATTATAATTTATTGAATCGGATCATTAGAGGGCTTTCCTTTCTTTGCCTTTTTTTGGGTTCAATTTTCTGGCTCTCTTTCTTTGAGTAGAACTTCTTCCATACCGCACATGAGATGACAGTTTATTCGTAGCTATCTTCCAGGGGTGATTATCATAGTAATTTATATATGTATTCTTTAATATTCCTCTTCTAGTTAAAGAACAGTGGAGACTAATTATGGAACGAAGTACAACCATACAGGTAAGGAATTTCTAGGCACGTGCATTTGACAAATTGCCCTTAAAGCAAGTCACTCAAGGGCAACTACTTGTAGAAAAACGATGCTTAAGAATGATGAATTCCATTAACATCCTCTCAAATTTCAAAAGGTTGTGATTGTTAGGTAAATTGGAATTGATACCACCATTCATTTTTCCAAGATGTCTGCCCCTCTTTTTGACTACTGATAATGACGGAGCATTCAGAGTTCGATTCATCATGAGTCTTCTTACCAATCATTAATTGGCAGTTCTTGTTACGTTGGCTAACACTTGGATTCCGTTTAATTGATCTGTTAGTGCGTGTGTGTTTTTTTTTTTTTGCTTTTTTTTTTTAAAAATTCAACCAATCAAGAGTCTCATTTTCTAAAATTATTCTTATACTGGAAGCTGAGCACATCATGCCATTGATGATAAAATATGAAGCTCTAAGAAATTTAGACACCCCCAATTCCATTCATCGTCCTCTCT
>JBBYHM010242015.1:5888-30027 GCA_038381775.1 Adansonia rubrostipa | reverse complement strand
TTATGTATTTGATTAATTAAACTAGCTCTAGATTAAATATGAGAAAACTACTAGTATGCATCCTAGAAGTTGAAATCTTATAACCATGACATTTAAATAGAAAAACGCGAGATATTTATTAAAAAAAATTGACTTTAAAAATAACTTCATTTATTTCTCATGATGAATAATACAAAAGATTGCAAATCTTTTTACTACCAAATAAAAAAACTTAGAAAGACATAGTTTAGAAAATAATGAGTATAATAAAGAGGAAGAATAAGAATGATATGATCAAAATTGTTTAACCCTTCTCTATTTATAAGAAAAAAATTCAACTAAAGCTAAGAATAAAGATAATTACACTAATTTATTAAAATAAAAATAAAAAAAATTAATCTCTAATCTTTATCTTGATCTCTTGAGAGGTTATGTGCAATCGTCTTTCTGAATGTAGCCATAAAGTTGGATTGGTGGGTTGATTTTCTTTATTTATCCAAGAGCTAAATATAATCTTCAAAGGTAATTATTCTAGCTTTCAAACTCTTAACCCAAGTAGAACTTTATCTTCCAACTTCTCCTAATGTGATCAAAGTTCTTCAAGTTTAGCTCACTAGAATTCAAAACCCATACAAATTCTCTAACTTACATAATTTCTGCTTTTTTTGTATTTTTCATCCAATTAAATCCTGCAAAATAAAAAAGAAAAATAAATGCTTATGATAATCATAAAAAATAACTAGAAAAGATTAAAATAGAAAAATAATTTATATAAAATTAAACACTTATCACTAGGGACCTTTACTAGAAGACTAATTAGAGTAGCATCTTACCAATCAAGGAGTCTGTATTCTAATTAATAACTAAAGTAAAGTTTAACTCTTAATACAAAAGTAGTTAATCTGAATTAGGATTTCTTTAATAATTATCACCTCAGTATTATAATTTAATTACCTTGGTCCATTTAATTATCATGTAGGCCACATAAAGTCTAACACTCTCCCATTTGGCCATATGATAAACCAAGAACTTGATTCTATGATAATTAAATCCAAAACTTTAATATGGTAATAAGTTATTATAGCCCAACACCCACTCAATTAAAGATTTACATAGCATGAATCATAGTGGTAGCATTCTAATTCGAATATTTTTTCCATGTGTTACAATGCATGATCCTCTTTAAAAAAGAACTTTATAAGATAAAATTTTACGAATGAATTTTCTGTTATCATTCAAGATCCAATTGACATGTAAACTTTATGTGCACAAATTAAAACATATCCGTAAACTCTAAGAATGTGAAGAAAGTTCAAAGAAGCCAAAGTAGATCTTGATAGAATTTAACTAGCCCTATATGATCCACATGCAATTTAAACTATTTGTCAATTATGCTTTATTCATGGGATCTGCTATCATTAAATCTGTGTTGGATATCCATTTTTTACTTCTTCACAGAGTCTCTAATAGCAAGGTATTTTATATCTATCACCTTACTATGACTTGTACTTTCATCATTCTTAGAGAAGCATATTGCATAAGAGATGTCACAATATATCTTTAATGACCAGGCTAACAATTTCTCAAATTAGACTTAAAATATCTTAATTTTAATGTCTGTGATATTACTTTGTAACATAATTCTTTTGGCAACTTTTAAATGATCGAGGCTAGGATTACTTTAATATCTGCCAAGCATTTTTACTATAAACCTTATGTCAAGTTTCGTGCAAACCTAACTATATATAAGGCCACTAATGCTATATGAATATGGAAAATTTTCATATGCTCATTTTCTAAATCATTTAGAGATATTTGGCTTAAATTGACTTTCTCCCCTTTCATAACTAACACACTATAGGCAAGTAGCTTTGCATTTAAATTCCCAAAACTCTCTTGAGATAGGCATTTTGAGATAAACTTAATGTCTTTTTAGACTTATCTCTATAAATCTTTGTGCTTATGATATATGAGGCTTCACCTAAATCCTTAATATCAAAGTTTTGAAAAAGATAAATTTTTACGTCATGTAACGAAGCCAAATCATTGTTTGCAAGAAGAATTTCACTAACATATAAGACTAAAACTCTGAATTTACTCTTATTGACTTTAAGGCATATACAATTATTTGATTTCATTAAAATGGGATGCTTGTTTTAGTTTATATAATTAATCTGTCAAACAAAGTTGAATAACGTATACTTTTTCTCAAGATCCCTATTTAAGCAAGTTGATTTCACATCCATTTAATATAACTCTTAATTGAAATGAGTTACAAAAGCTATGACAATTCTAAATGAAACTTTCTTAAAACTAAAGAGAAAATTTTATGGTAATTAACGCTTTCTTTTGAGTGAAACCTTTGACCACAAACCTAACTTTATACTAGTCAAAATTACCAAATGGTAATTCAACGAGTTACTAGATTGGATCACTAGCCATTGATTCCATCTCTTTTATCATTAGCTTTATGCTAAAATGTGAATTTTTCACTATTCATGACTTGTAAAAATGAGATCACATTTATGTTCAATATCAAAATTAGACATTAATAGGTACAAAACTAAGTCATAGCAATAGCTACTTTCTTACCCATTGGATCTTATCAATTCTACACTTTTTTATACATTTTGTACAATGTTAGTAGTATTGTCAGTGAAATTGATGATCTATTGTAAAAGTTGTTTTTGATTTGATTATTCTCTAGTTAATTTTGTAAGTTTGTTTCCAAGAAACAATCAAGTCTTTACAGCAAGACAATTTAATTTAATTTATTTCTCAATAACAATCTTACGAGAAAAATCACCCCCACTAGATTCATGATCTATAAAAAACATAGTATTTTTAGCTTTAACAATTCTAGATGAATTTGAGGGACATTTGAAACCTATACCCCTTTAAGTTAACTTAAAGCCTATAACTACTAATTATTCTTGGATCTAGTTTCTTATTTTGGGTTATGAGCCTTCACTTTAATTGAATAATCCAACTTTACAATGTCTTAAGTTGGATTACAACTATATCATAATTCAATAAGGTTTTAGAAAACAATTTAGTTAAAGCTTTATCTAAGACATAAATAATAGTTTTAATGCATTAATCTATTAACTTTGAAGAACGTGTACGATCTTTAAATTACATTGTTTTCCTTAGCCTTTTTTATAGACTTGTTAGTTTGCCTTTCCCTTAATGCAACTAGCTTAAATGTCAAACTTAAGAGTTTCAAGAACTCTATTATTGTCAATTCTCCTAAATTTCTCATGGAGATATGACATAATCTTAAGGTAGTTTTCATCTACATCACATGTTTTACGACTAAAAATCAAATAAATAGTTAATAAATTATTCTCACAATCATAATCCAAGTCAATGACGAATAAAACCAATATAAAACATTTTCTTTACAAATATCACCAATAGAATTTTAAAATTCAAAACTTATTTTACCTAAAGAAATTTCTAAAATGAAAGATAAAACAACTATTAATTTCAAAAATCTTGAAAGTCTTTATCGATTTTTGGAGTAAATTTTCCCCATTTTCTCAAGTTTCTTTGGCTTAATGAAACCTTAAATATAACCCATTGAACATAAGTCCAGCCATTATATATCATAAGGAACATTTAGAAAAGAGATTCATACAAAATGAGTTTACCTTCATTTTCGATCCTCCAGCTATACTTTACGTAATATTTCCTTTTGTGTCTCAATTAACACAAAATGAAGGACTTGATGCCATTTTCTTTACTAGCATTTTTCTTTCTTAATCTTTAGAACACATTTGCCTTACTTATCACATTTTTTCCTTTGAGTCATTAGGCAAATTGAATCTAGTTTCTCATTCTTAATCTCTTTTCCACTTAAACAAACACAGTTGAGATTTCATTGATAGACCAGTTTCTTTATGTTTGTCTTGAATAGTCCAAACTCATTAGGAAAAGAGTTGAATATGAAAGTGATAAGAAATTACTTGAAAACTTAATTTTGAAGACTTAAATCGAGTAGCAATATCTCTCAAATCCCATAATATGCTCATGCACAACTTTTAAAAGTTCCCTTATTAAGGTGGCAGCCAAACTTTTATCAAATTTAATAATCTGATCTTTAATGGCTTTCAAATAATCCTTGACAATGTCATAATTTGGGATGAAATCCCAAATTGGTTCACTGATATAGGATTTGATGTACATCATACTTAAACAATTAGATTACTCCCATCATACATCGAAATCCATTTCTTTTGTGCACTTGATTCATTAAGGATAAATTGTCTAGCTGAAACACTAAGTCAAGAACTCTACACCTAAAAATAACCTAATTTACTCCTTTCACTTAGAGTAATTTTTTATCCCCAGATAGAATTTATTCTAGCAGTCTATTACAAAAATGCAAGGAATTATACTTTACTTAAATAAAATTTATATACTCAAATGTAAATCCAAACCTTCTTATGGGTAGAGATTAATCATCAATATGAATTTATAAAACTTTAATGATAAACCAATAACTTTAAAACACCAAAATTATATAATGCGTACTTGTGGACCTAAGAAAATTTAACTTCGATGCTATATCATTTTTCCTTTAACAATTCTACAAAATTAATTATTTTTTAATGGAGCCAAATAACTAATTTCATGGTCTAGCTCTTTATACATATCATTTTCCTTATGTAGTTATTTAAAAAAAAACTTTATTTTGAATAACTACTATTTTATCTAAATTAATCAGCTCAAGATGCTGCGACTACTTTTAAGCTAATGATTTAGAACTTTATTAATCGCATCCAATGTGTATGTATGAAATTTATTGCACATCACAAAGAATTCATTTTGCTTATATAGTTACTTAGAAGAAACTTTATTCTAAATAACTACCTATTTTTATCTAAATTGACTAACTTAAGTGTTGTGACAATTCTTAAGCTAGTGATTTAGAATTTTAATAATGACATCCTCAATATATGCATACTTTTTTATCGTTTAAATTACAACACAAATGATTACATATATTAATGTCATTCTCCATGTGTAGTTATTTAAAGAAAAATTTTATTTCAAATTACTACTAATTTTGACTAAATCAATCAACTTAAGATACTATAGCTAATCCCACGCAATTAATTTAGATTCTCAATAATGACATAATATATGTATACAATGAATAATTACATACATGATTTAATAACTTGAAAAAATACCAAGTTTATCAAGGAATAAATTTCATGGTATAAAACTTTATTGATGTTATTTACCGCATGTAGCAATTAAAACAAATTATTTTAAATAACACCAACTTATCTAAATCATTTAACTTAAAATGCTATGGCTAACACCAAGCAAGTCATTTAGATCCTTATCAATGACATCAAGTCTTTTGTGGTAAAAATTTAAATACTATAGTGGAATTTCAAATTTTCATGCTATAATTTATTCCAAAAACATGAAATAATATACATGCATTCTATGACATGCATACTTTAAGTCAAATAATATATATACAAAATCAAAATATATTTATTTCATGACATATGAATGTGCATATTAATTTTGTAATTCCAATAACAAACGTTATTATACATATTTGCACTTAATCATAGATTGAGAGTATGAATTTTTTTAATGCTTTACAAGAAGAGTACATGCTACCAAAATATTCTAAATATGCTAAAATATTTTATCATGTAATAAGATCATAGAATATTTATACATAAGCTTATTTATTATTTAATTAAACACAAATATTAAATAATAAATATTTTAGGTGACTTAAAAATTTTATAAAAATAACCAAAAATTCAAAAATAATAAAAAATAAGATTTAGAAAAATCAAGGCCAAAATGGCTCTATAACGATGCTGCACATGCCACACATGCTTCTAGAGAAGTGGTTTTTGGCTAGGATATATTCTTAGTGTTTTTCAACTTAGTGACCTGTAAGGTTTTTCATGTCTCAAAAGTTTTGCCATTAATGATTTTTTTAATCAAAACCTCATAAAGGCTAAAGCAAAATTTCCATGAATTATATATCCAAAACAATCTTGAAATCTTATCATATCATAAGAAAGAAAAAAAAAATTAAGAAATGTGAATTAAAGACTTGCAATCATGCATGATTTTACATGTATTTTCATACTTTCTTTAATAAGCATAGGCTATATTCTTATAACAAAAATATTAAGATTAAACAGAATTTAATTTTTTTTAATTTGCTTAATAATTTATCCTATTAAGCTAATACATAATCATTCTGTTAGTACATGCCTTAGAACCAATCAGATTAGATGAGGCATATAATAGTTAATAATGCAAACTAATCAATTTAGTTAGTTATTCAAGGTTTTCCTTCATGTTAGTGGCATGACTGATAATCATGCAAATACTAATTGGATGAAGCCCATGAAACACAATGGCCTTGGAAAGTAGGCAATGAGTTATGACAATGAGATCCTTATACATCAAAGCTATGTTTTCCAAATTGTTCCTAGTCATTGTATTATCAAGATAGGGCATTAAAAATACACAAAGACTAGCATATGCTAGCCTCCATGCATTTGATGCAGGCATGCATGCCGCAACATGGCCCAGATATGAATCCTAACTAGCCTAACTTAAAATGGCAGGTGTACCCATTATTTCTATATATATATCTATATATCATTATTTTTCTTTATTTAGGGCCCATATTATTCTTTATTTCCCATGTCTGGAGACTAAGTTATTGAGATAAATCACTCACTCGACTTAACTCTAAATAGTTATTATAAAATGACCATTTATTTTGGAGTCACCACCAATCTTATTTTGGCCAAGTAAGATTGGTCACTTGCCAGAATACACATTTCAAGGGTTACAAAACCCTTAAAACAAACTCTGAAGTCTGCATTCATGCTAGAGATCGCATGAAAGGGTCCTCGAGTCAGTTACAATCACAAGTAAGGATTGACCTTCTTATGATGCCCAATAATCGGTACCTTATTAATCCCGTGTTAACATAAATTTTGATTTTTATTTGATTTTAATATTTAATTATAATTTCCATAATATTTTGTTAAACAAATTTATTTTTCCCAAAAAGTCAGATTTAATATTATTGAATTCACAATATCATTCGTACCCTCTGGGAGAACCAAGAGAACGTGAAAGATTTTATCATTCTCTATCATACCCTACTAGAGAACCTGTGGAATATAAAAGGTTTTATAAAAATCAAAATGTCTTTCATACCCCGCTGGGGAACCTATGGTATATGAAAGGTTATATAAAAAATCAAAATGTCTTTTGTACCTTGCTGGAAACTTGTGGAATACAAAAGGTTTTATTTTTACATAAATTAAAAAATCCTCACTTTCTATTTGAGAAAGATTTCTCGTTGTAACAATAATCCGTAATATCCTTCTCATACACTGGGAGAAATTTTACATACTATTTTAATTTGAAGACATTGCCACAATAAAAAAATATCTAATTTTATTATTGAAAATATTAATAAAATAACCTAAGACCCGAAAATGGTCTAATGTGACAAACCTATCCCTAATATGTACTGTTGACATGAAAGTATCCCAGTATTCACATAGGACTTGGTTCTTATTTAAAATTATAAAAATGCCCTTGGGGTATACCTTCAACATAAAAGTATTTCGATAACCCTAATGGACACTAAAATGATCATGAAATGATTAATCTATCCTAAGTGTATGCCTTCAGCATAAAAGCATCATGACAACTACCTAGGACTAGATTTTAGGGAAAATGGCCAAAATGCCTCTAAGTTATACCTTTAATGTAAAAGTATCTCGGTACCCTAATGGACAATAAGATGATAAGAAATAATGAATCTATCCTAAATATACACCTTCGGCATAAAAGCATCTCGGTTACTACTGAGGATTCAATTTTTAAAAAAATGACAAAATGCCTTTAGGGTATACCTTTAACGTGAAAGTATCCTGGTACCCTAATAAACGTTAAGATGATAAAAAATGATGAATTTATTCTAAATATACACCTTCGACATAAAAACATCTGGATGGAATCATGAACAAACGAACCTACTCTTACTATACACCTTTAACCCTTAAGTATCATAGTGACCATATAGGACTATTTTTTAAAAAAATTACTAAAATACCCCAAAGGTATAACTTTGACCTATAAGTATCTCGGTAACCTAGAGGACTTAAACATGATATGAAATGACCATTATACCTTCCATGGGTAACTTAAATATCAAGATAGGCCTACAATGCAAAAAATGCTAATAGGTCCCTTAGCTTTTCAAAATTGCATTTTAGAGAAAATTACCAACATGCCTTTAAAGTTTACCTTCGACCTATAAGCATCTCGATACCTAACAGGTTGGATGGAATCATGAACAAACTATCCTACTCCTACTATGCACCTTCAACCCATAAGTATCTCGGTGACCACATATAACTCTATTCTAGGATAATTACTAAAATACCCCTGAAGTATTACTTTGACCTATAAGTATCTCGATAACTTAGAGGACTAAAAAATGATATGAAATGACCATTATACATTTCATGGGTAACTTAAATATCAAGATAAGCCTAAAATGCAAAAAGTCCTAATAGGTCCCTGAACTTTTCAAAATTACATTTTGCACACTAACAGAAAACCAAAAAAACACAAAAGGTTTCAATAATTTCTACACCCCTACGAAAGACCATATGAATGTTAAAAATATTCTTAAAATGTAAAAAATATAATATTAACTCTAAAGTGTAAAGTTTTTCTAAATAATTCCTAAAATTTTCTAACCTTGGAATTTAGTCCCTATATAAAATGAAATCATAATTAAACACAAATTCATCACAAAAAATTATGAAAATCATACCAATATTCATATAATAAATTTGGCTAAGTACCTATGGCCTTAGAACAAAAATTTTGCAATTTTGCAATCAAGTCTTTTAACTTTTTAAAATTATAAAATAGCAACAAAATAGTGGAAAATACATAAAACATATTCATACGTATCAAAATAAACACAAAAATGCTTTTACAAGTATACACAAGCAATTGGCCAAGCATGGATGAACTTGAAACAAAAATTTCCTTTTTTTACAATTTAGTCTCTAAACTTTGTAATTTTGCATTTAGGTCCCTACATGGAAAAATACCACAAAAAATCATCAAACATATAAAAATAAATAAGTAAAACACAGCAAACGTATTCATTATGATTCAGCCAAAGAAAGACTAGCCTAAAAAAATTTGTATTTTTTACAATTAGGTCCTAATACTACCTAAAATTACAAAATAATCAAAAAACATAAAATCATTACAAAATATAAAGCATAAAACATCTTCAAAATCGCTTATTAAATTCAACCAAGGTGAAAAAGCAAACTTTAATCAATGTTTTCCAACACAAAATCATGAAAATAACGATGAATAAATATAATCAAAAATAAAATCATAAAAAAATAACTATACAAGTATGTAAATCAACATAATAACATTAAAATATTATGAAAAACAATATAAACATCAAAATATATATACAACAAAAGCAATATCACATCAACAACAACAATGTTTCATACAAATATCAAGCTTTAACTAAAAAAATGTTAAATATAACAACAAATATATAGAAAATTTTCATTGTCTACATGTTAGCCTTTCAACGTGGACCAAAATCCATGAGCTTAACATGACTTTGACTCACAAAAATGAAGAATCAATAGTAAAAATTAGCAAAAATAAGAATTTGATAAGAAAAATACCTTGAAAGCTCGAAAAAGATGAGAAAATTTAGGAAATTTAATAGATTTTTAAGATTTTTGGCTTGTGGAAGCCATTAATATTTCATGAAGGCTTTCTCCCTTTGTTTTTTAGGGAGAGAATAGGCCAAGAACTTCCAAGAAAGTTCTTGGCTGAATGGCGTCCCCTTTTCTTTTTATTATTTTTTTCTTTTTTGTTTATTTATTAATTTTTTTCATTTCTTTTTGACTTTGACAAGATTATAATTAATAATCTTTGTCTTTATCCATAATGCGTCATGCATGATGTCATCAACTCCTGGAAAGTTTTGGTAGATGTTTATATAATATGTAAACTTATACCAAAAAAATTAATTAGAAGGACTAAATTGTAAAAATTAAAAAATATGTATTTCAAATAAAATTTGATATGATCAATTTAATTTAATCTAATAACAAAATCAATTTTAATCTTTAGAAAAAAATCATTAAAAATAACAAACTCATAAAATTTTATGAGAAAAACCCTTATGAAGAAAAATTATTATATATAAAAATTTACAAAACTGATAAAATAAATTTAATTTCTACAACCTGAATTAATATGAGCTCAACAATGATATTTGAAGAATTTTAAAAATTATAAGTTCAAAGAAATCCATCGAAAAATTTACATAGTAGAAAAATCTGTATTTCAGAAATGGAAAAATTCTGAAAATAAATGCAAAACTTATAAAATAAAATAAAATTTTCGAAATTGATTTAATATGAATTAAATAATAATATGTGAAAATTTTAAAAATCATAAACTCAAAAGATTTTTCTCAAAAAATTTACGAAGTGGAAAATTTTATATTTTGGAAATGGGAAAATTCTAGAAGAAAATGAAAAACTCATAAAATAAAATTAATTTTTAAAACTAATTTAATGATGGTTAAATGAAAATATTTAAAAAATTTTGAAGTTGGAAACTCAAGAAAAGTCCATCAAAAATTTTACAGATAAAAAAAAGTTTATATTCTGAAACAGAGAAAATCTCAAAAAAATACATTGAAATTTATATAAAATGAATTTGATATTCAAAACATTAATTTAAAAAATGGTAAAGATAAAAATTTGAGATCTATAATAAGTTTTTTCCAAAAAAATCGCGAGTAAAATACTCACGATATGGTGAAAAATTCAAAAATAAGTGGCAAAATTGCCAACTTTATACCTCATAGTAAAAATACCAATATAAATTTTTCCTTAAATATTTATGATTTTTCAGAGTGCATATCAGCATGAATACCATACTGCTATTGGTAAAAATATACGACGGTCAACTTCTCAAATTTAAAGAAATTTCTTAAAAAATTCTTAAAAATGTGAAATTTGACCATGATAACATTTGCAAAGACAAATTTTGAAATTTCACGAGCATAGAGTTAAAAGCTAAATTTTTTATCTTGATATTTATCATTTCATCCAAGATTTGTTATGTACGATCCTTAAAACAACACTAATTTTGTCAAGTGCACTTGTGGTCATTTAAGCACAATTAAATAAGTTTTGAAAATGTACATTCCCCTTGAAGGAATTATCTCCACTGGAATAAGTACCTAATTTTTTATCTCAAATATTTTTGAACTGATAGGGAAGAGGGCTCGGACAAAATTAGGTGTCTACAATTTAACTCTTTGATCTCATAAAAGTTGAAGTATAGAGATATTAGAGGATAGCTATGGGTGCTTGTTTTATAGAAACAAGTTCACTAAACATGGCCTATATAAGAACTCCATTTGGTATAAGTCACTCAAGTGTCTATGAAATATATTCTTATGTGCTAGTTGTATATATTAGTCCTCAAACTTGTGATACCAAGTCATCTCATATAAGGAGTGTTATACTTAGATTTATCTGAAATACATCCGTAATGGATAGATGCTTAAGATTATGTTAGGGATGACATGAATCATATAGTCAGTGAATTAGTGATCTGGAGAGAATTCACCACTTCAAGCGACAACAAAGACATTTCTCATTTGTTCTTGGCTTTGGTTAACTTCATAAAATCATTGGCTAACTCATGATGAATTTAAAAGAAATTGTTTCTTTAAATTCATGAGGTTAACTAAAAGCTGCAGGAACTAATATGGATTACTACATGAATAGACACTGTACCATGTTCATAGTCTTTGTGAGATATCCGGTGAAAGAACCAGAGTAAACTGAGAGGTTGGTTATTGAAAGGTTTCTTAAAGAGGTCATATTGACTCTTTTTGTATATTGAGTGGCTATGATGCCTTGTTTAGGGCTAATCATGGTCTATAATATAAATACATTTAATTAGGTAATTATATTTATTGCCATAATGATGGAAGCCTAATGAGTCACACACAATAAAATGATCTACTATATTAAAACTAGGATTTAATTAAATATGACATAATTAAATAAAAGGTATGATGAGGAGGACTTAATTAAATTGGTTCAATTAAATATTATTAAATATATAAATTATATTTACCAACTCTAATTAGAGATGTCTTAATATGGCAATAAATATAAGAATATCTTACCAAGGTAATGTTTATTTCTAACATGGTATTAGGGATATTATTAACTAAAGCCAAATAATTGTATTTGAAAAAATTAAATAATTATTTGATAATTATTTAATTAATTATTTAATATTATTTGCATGGAGTAAAAATTATTTTACTTGGGTTAGAAAATTTAATTATAAATAAAATTATCTAACATGTAATCTAAGTGGTTGGACTAAAATGCCTAATTATCAAGTAAAAAGAGTTTAGTTATGACCTACTCCAAGTTAGGCTAGCTAATGGGCTAGCACATGGAATAGCTATATTTCATGTGCTATTGGGCTAAAACATTAATAAATTAATACTAAGAGCTAATCTTGGATAAGCTAATTAAAATAACTTTAATTGGGCTCCAATAAACACTCGAAAGTGGGGCCACTTTCTGGATATGTTAGTAATGGGCTTAGTTGACCCATTAGTCCAGCCTAATCTAGCCTAGGGTGTATTAAAATACAATATTAATGTTTTTGGCTAATCAAAAGCATCAAGAAAACCTTAAGCATAAACCTTAAACTTTTTTAAGGAATTAGGCATGCTTCTCTAAGCTCTCTTTATGCTTTCATGCTTTTCTAAATGTTTTGAATTGTTCTTGAAACAATGAGAACAGAAAAATGGTTTTCTAGCATTGAGAGGTTAGTTTTTCACAAAAAGTGAGATTGGCCAAATCCTGAAATTCCTACTTCTCTAAGCTTTCTTTGTGTCGATTAGTATTTCAGGCGATCTTAAGGTATTTTTGATCAGAACCTTAAAGAATCAGCCAAAATAAAAAATTGTGCTTTTTTGATCGATTTATTTGCATCTACAAAAAATAGCTATTTCTTTATAGAGCTATTTATTTTTCTCTTTGGCATTCTAGGTAAGGGAATAATTCCTGAATCTTTTTCGATCTGTACGTATTAGTCAAATATCTTTTTGTTAAAGGTTGAGAAGCCTTTTAGCTAGCAATGGAGAACCACTAGACCTCATGAAGTCTCTAATAGGCATCTATGTGGATCACCGTTAGAGGTAGAACACTTAAACTACTTTTAGCCTTTAGAAGAGATCATAGTAATTAACCCATGGTGCATTCATGTAAAAATCATCATGCTTGGAGTCTCGAAGTAGGTATGATTTCTATTAGATCTATGTTTTAAATTGTAGTCTAGTAACATGTACATTTCTTCTAAATATCCTAAGGAAATCTAGTTTTTTTTGTTTAATTTCACTACATTTGTTTAATTTTGATTCAATTTTCATGCTAATATCAATATGCATGTGCCCTAAATTTCCTTTGACATTCTTGGTAAGGCAAAATTATTGCATTCTTGAATAACACATGTCAGTATGATCTGCATAACAAAGACAAAGAACCTAGCTTTGATGCCATATGTAAATTTTAATTTAAGGAACGTACCTTTAGCCATTATTGATTAAGAATGTGGTCTTGCTCCAAGTACATGAACATGAACATTTTGTACAAGCCTTCTATTTTATTTCTTTATTTTTGAATAATTACCTTTCGATGGCTCATAGACAATTTATATATACTAGACCAAGGACTTATACTAGAAGATCAATTAGAGTTATATCCTACCATCAAAGAGTTTGTAGTCTAATTACTAGCTTAAGTAAAGTTTAAACTTTAACATAATAGTAATTAATTTGAATTAGGATTTACTTAATAATTATTGCCTTAATATTATAATTTAATTACCTTAGTCTGTTTAATTATCATGTGGGTCATATAAAGTCCAACACAGCCAAAAAAAGCCTTAGGTAGCTAAAAATTTGAAAGTAAAATTAAAAAAAAAAAAAAACCTTGCAGGCAACTATGAAGGAAATTGGAGAAAGCAAAAAGTAAGCATTAATGAAGGCAAGGAAGGGTAGGAAGAAAGCCATGCAAAGAGTTAATTTTCAGCTTTTGAGGCATTACTTTTGTCTATTTCTTCATGCTACTGTGGGGGAGGGTTTACATTCTTTAGTATTAAAACGTCGATTTGGCTTTGTGTAAGATAATATATTTTTATGACCATGCATTTTCTTTTCACGTATTCTTAGTATAAACTTGACATCTTAGAAATATGTTTCATGCCTCACATGTGCTCATTTGATATCATAACTTGATTTTGATTATATATTTAGCATGTTTTAAGTTAATGATATGTTTGATAAAATGCCTACGTGTTTGCTATGCATTGTTTTGATTATATAAACCGTATCCATGAATTTTAATTCATACGATGTTTATTAAAATGCTTGCCTTATTGATGTGCTAAAGCTGATTTTGAAAAATAACCCCAAGTTAGACTAAGATTAACCCAAATAATAGGATTAATATTGGTTTATTATTTTTAACAAATCAATTCTTTAATCCTAGGGTAAAATCAAGTATTTCATGTTTGAATTCATGGCTTAATGAGGCTAAAAAAACTATTTTAAGCATTCAAATTTTGGTTTGTCATCAATTAAATAAAATGCCTTGTTATTGAGCCTTATGGCCATGAGGGCTTAATGGCTAGGCTAAAAAGTCATTTACTTGCCCAAATTCTCTAGGGCTTTGAATGGACTAGTGAACCTACTACCATGGACCTTTAATGACAAACATTCACATGTCCGTAGCCTAATTTATGCCTAGGAAAACTAAAAACCACACTATTTTGGTAGTTATAAAAGCGTAAACTCACTTTCAAAAATTAATTTCAAGCTTAAATGATTTTTACAATTTGCTCTGGTTTTTCTTCGAAGGGCATTGAATTATCTTTCCAATGATTTTTTTTGCCTCCAAATGAGCTCGGATGTAGGAGTTATAATTTTTCAAACATAAGCTATCTAGAACCCTTGAGACCAACAATCGGAGTTCATTACGAGCTATTTTGACCCCTAAAATTATTTTGTGTACTTTTAAATATATTTTTCTAAACTACATGAAACTCGCTTTCTAGAAAGCTATACTTTGACTTTTTGAGTTTGGATGAATCCAAGGTGAATTTTCAAAGTTTGTTGCACTTGTTCCCCTACACTTACTATCAATGCTAAACCTAGTCTGAATTAAACATTATATTCTCTTAGAAGCTGATTTTTTGAGACTTTTCAAATATTTTTATATTAATCCTCATTGAGTTGTCTTTCTAATGATGCCTTGTTTGCCCTTTAAAACCATTAGATAAACCTAAAATAAATTTGGGAATTCAAATAACATGAAGCTGTCCTTTGGTTTTTAGCTTTAGTCAAGTTCTAGTAATTATTAGGTCACATTTTGAGGCGTTCGGGCACCTCAAAATGAGTTCAATTGATATCCTAATAAATTTTTAAGTCACGTATAGATCCTATAAGGCTCGGATCAAGGCTCAATCATTTTTAATAAAATCAACTTAATCAGTTTATTAATTTTTTATTTTAAACCAAAAAAAAATTCACCTTTTCTCATTAAATTGCCCAAGAATATTTCATATTTAAAAATGACCAAAATTTTTGTCCACATGGTTTTTTAACTCATTTTCACACCAAAATTTTAAATTTTCTCTCTCCCAAGTTTCCTTGAAAATTTTAACCAAACCTTTATTTTTTTCCTTAATTGACTTTCAGGTCCAAGCGCGTCTCATAGTTGTTAATTTGGTTATTTCTAGCTAACTAATGACAACTATGAGATACATCTTGATCGACCCTCTTTTCTTTGCTTTGTATTTTTATGTTGATGCAATTTTACGGTATATCTTTATGCCTTAGTAACACATTTTCTTTGTTGGTGGTAATTTTGCATTTATATTTTTAAATTATATCTTTCAAAATCTAAGTCATGTTTCATGTCGTATGTTTTCAGTGCTTGATATTGAATATCCCTTTGAAACCAAATCTGGGAACTATTTTAACCTTATGTTTCTCCAACTCTCTGGGTTACGTAGTGGGATTTAAATTTTTGACAAAAATCAAATTTATTATTTTCAATAAAATTTATTCATGCGTTAAAACAGATTATACAAAAAATGGTAATTTAAAAAAATAAAAAAAAAAGAAGCAAAAACCAATATAATTTATGGCTGGATGGTATTGATTCATGGCATCCTGGAGGTGCTAATCTTTCTCCATGCATAACCAATACCTGGACCCACTTACTGAACTCTTATACATGCAGACCCTAAAATTGAATCTTTGGGTTTAGAAACTCAAAGTACCAGTTTTAATAGATATGTGATCACTCCTAACCTAAATGATCAATGGCAACTCCAAATTTTTGGCCACTTTATAGTGGCCATTAAAGATTAGTTGAATAAGGGCTTCATACAACCATTTTCCTTACCTAGATGTTAGAAACACCTCTTTTCACCTTATCACACCTAAATCGCAATGGATGATATTTCTAAGTTAGATGTATTTCCTGTCACGTATGCTTGGGGGTATGTTATGACACTTCGATGCCAACTAGAGCATTCATTTATTAACCTGCAATGGTGATGTTCCAACTTTCTATTCAATCGTGGGATCTGGGCGGTCGGGGGGGACCACCATGGCTCCTCTCTTCTCAATAATCCATACATCTCTTATCAGTGTATGGAAAACTATCTCTCGAGCATAGGTTTAAGTTCGGCCTCAATGGGAAAAATAAAATGGAGCACATAATAACGTATCTTCATAGACCAAGAACTACGAGATCGACCCTTTCATTCTGGGGTGACGGAGGGATTGTACCATTTGAGCTTTTTTTTCATGCTTTTCTTGGAGGTCCGGAGAAAGCTACAATCAATAGGATTTTCCTAATCCTCCCTTCCCAAAAGGAAGAACGTGAAATTCTTTTTCCTCTCCGTAAGGACCAAGAGATTGGATCTAGCCGTAAGAAGAATGCTTGGCTGATAAATAATTCACTTCTTGGTCTTCGACCCCCTTAGTCACTACGAACTCCCTCGATCAGTGCAATGGGATGTGTTTATTTATCTATCTCTTGACATCTCTTAGCTTTTACAAAACTCATGATGGGACCTAGCTTCAATTCATCCTTCTTGGCTCTTCTATAACCTTAGTGATGATGGATAACTTGGTTCTCTTTAGGTAGTCTCACATTCAGTGCAAACCATCACATATGAAATGGTACATTGCCTTCCACTCCATCTTCTCGTCCTAATGCTTGTTGGACTTCCACGTCCCTATCATGGCTTCCTATTTTCATCCTTGTCTCCTTCACCTTTACCTTAGCCCTTTGGCTTGCAAAACTCGAAGTTGACTAACTTTTTGATATTGAGCTAGATCAAGGAACTCAATTATAATCATTGCTTTGCCTAGGTTTTCAATCCATCCATGATTAAGATGAATGCCTCATTCTCATCAAGATTAGAAATCTGGAACATGAACTCATTGTACTTTCGCATATACTTTAGAACTATGCCTTGTTGCATATGCCATGACAACTTTGCATGTGCATTATCCTTGACATACTCTGGGTAAAATTATTGCCTAAACATATTTTGGAAAACCTCTTAAACCCTAGTAGTAGTCTCTTCACATGTTTCATCAAAGCAACACGACATCATTACAAGAGCTAGATCAATAAAATACATAAAGGTAGTATTTACCTTAGTAGCATCCTCTTTGATGTCCATTCCATGAAAGTACTACACCATCCCCCACAAAAAGTTGTCCACATCTTTTATATACTTGGTTCCTTGGGACTTTGTTAACTTAGGGACCTCTTCTTGTGCTTAGTGACACAGCTAACACAGTACCTAGTAGCTACTTTGCACAATTAGAGCTCCCTATTAGCTCCTCTATATGTTTTTTCATGGCCTCTATTACTACATCTAAAGCATTATTCTTCTAAATAAGCATGTCTATAGTGAAGTTAAGAGTACCTATGTCCCTTCCTCAATCTCCGATCCTGTAGAGTCTAATTGTATAACGTGACTCTCTAGATTTTTGAATTTGTCCCATATATCACTAGCGATCAGTTCATGTTTGGCCCTTCTGCCATCCACAGTTGATATAATATCCTCAAACTAGCATTTTTGCTCTTCTCACAAATCTTTAGGACTTTTTTGCTTAGTTTTCTACCTGATAAACCATCTTTATATAAACAACTTTCATGAACCTCTTCTCTTCTACCAACTGTCATGAGTTAGAACTTTAATCTAGCAAACTGCATAGCCTTGAAAATCGATTTTTTGTATGCCTTAATCAACCTATAAATGATCGAAGAGAGAATCTATGCAAAGGCGGATTCTCCAAGACATTGAAAACTAAAAAGCTACAGAGCAAAAGTAGTAAAATTAGAACATAGAGAAATAAGATGAATGCTTAGTATATTAATTAAATGAGTTGAATGATGGATGACACAAACGAAGTTGAGGGAAGCCTCTGTTTATAACTGAGTCCCCTCACAAGAATCTCACAAATTGTGACAAGTGCACGGCTAATACACAACAACTACAAAGTATCTAGAATTCGAAGAACGCTGAAGTTGAACTCAAGAGTCCTAGGGAAGTTGGACACTGAACTCTAGAGTCCAAAGGAAGCTGGAAATTGTGATTGTTGGATTACTCTGAACTCTAGAGTTCAAAGGAAGTTGGACATTGAACTCGAGTCCAAAGGAAGCAGGAAATTGTGGTTGCTGGATTGTTTGACTTGGTCTCCAACCGATCCTATATTTTGTCGTACTTGCCTCGAGCCCAAGTGGGTGCCAGCCATGGCACAAGCACATGACAGCGATCCCATGGGAAGCAAGATCTGGCAACACAAAGTACTGATTCCTCTAATTAATTGCATCCATAACCACTAACTGCAAGGTTACAATACCATAAAAACAAAATAAAACTAAAGTACAACTGAAAAATATTAATTAAATAAATTAACTTTATAACTCAAAAAAATTAATAGATTAATTAAATTAATAATTAAAGTTTAAGTATCTAAAAATTAGATCTGAAAATTTATGCATCCGTATTATATTATTTTCTTATCATATTATAATTATGTTTAAGATCTTTTATATGTATATAAATTTTGATACATTAATAATTTATATTATATTGATTTTAAAAATTTTATTCATCCTGTATCATATATTAAGTATTATACGTCATATATTTTTGAAATTTGACGAGTTGACTAGGGGAAACCAAAATCCGAAGAGTGGGGTTGCTGTTATCTAACAGTCAAGGACGTGACTATCAAACCACTTGTTATAACCAAAGATCTACCAATCCTTCTACCCACGAATGTCCCCCCCAAACCCCTAACTATACAACGGCTCTCTCTCTATCTCTCTATCTATATATATATATATATATATATATACGTATTTTCATTTGGTAATATTAATTATTATAACGAAAAAATAATGAAATGAATAATTTTTGAATCTACATAGTAGTATAGCCACTAACTATTTCTACACTCAGAATTAGCTATGAAAAACCAAGAAAAATAGTATTACGTAAGTCATATTAATTGCTGCTTCAAAACAAAATGTAGGTTATTGCTGCTTCTGATTTACATTTCCAAAAAAGAACAAATTCTAAAATCTTTTAAAGAATATTTTAGGAGTACTTATATTTTTTTTTCTAAGCCGTGATTATATTGGTTTAAAAAAATGGTATAAACACCCAATAACAAGTCAACAGCCCAGATTAAAAGGTTGGAGGAGAGAGTTGAAGAGCTGGATAGAATAGGTAAGGTGAGGGAAGTGAATGAGGAGGAAGAATGAGGAGGAAATCTTGGATAAGTAATGCGTAATGGAGGATTTATGGAGTAAACACTGTAATGATAGATGGTTTCTAGATGCAGGTGATAACGTTTAATGATGAAATACTCCGTAAATTTTGAATTTAATGAAATATTTCTTTTGTTGACTGAGAGAAGAAAACAGAACATGACTTTTTTTTTCCTAATATAATGATGATAAAGTTAGAAAATAAAAGTAATTCTTTCTTTAAATTTAGAAGAGTCGAATAACCGGATTCTAAACTTCAATACTCTTTAACTATATATTAATTAAACCATATAATCAATTGATCTTAATTGCCTTTTCTAAATAGTATAATTTAAAAAAAAAAAAAAGAAAAAAAAAAAGCTACCCTTATGTCTACCTAATAAAAAAGGGCACTCCTCTTCGGTAATTTGCGCCATTGCCTCCGCTACCTCTATTTAAACACGAGTCGATATTGCATTTTATCACCTCTTTCCTCACTGTCCTTTTCCTTCATGAGCGAAAATTAGTAAAGCTTGTAATAAAAGCAAACATTATGATGAAATCAACAAACGTGAATGGTTCCTCTCCAAATGTATTGGAGGGGACCGGTGGGACAATAGTTATAGGTTCAAGTGGGTTTATAGGTCGGTTCATTACCGAAGCCTGCCTTGACTCGGGCCGTCCTACATATATTTTGGTCCGGTCTAGTTTGAACTCTCCCTTCAAAGCCTCCACCATCAAGTTTCTTCAAGACAAAGGAGCCATCATTATTTATGTATGTTCTATTCTTCTTCAACATCTTTTCAGGTATATTTGTCTATACATTTTCATGCATTTTTATGCATACATATCTATATGCGTATTTGTCGTCATGATGTACATGTATATATCATATTAATTTATATGTATGTTTATGCAAGCATTGAAAAATGTTGTAACAGGGTTCTATCGGCGACAAAGAATTCATGGAGAAGGTTCTGAGAGATTATAAGATAGAAGTTGTAATATCTGCAGTGGGTGGGGAGAGCATCTTGGACCAGTTCAATCTGATAGAGGCTATTAAGAATGTCGACACTGTCAAGGTATAATACATGCTAGCTCCAAACAAAGCAAGATTAATGCTTTAGATGGTCGCTGCCGGGAAAAAAAAAAAAAGCACTAATTGCATGCCTTGAAGTTAAAGTTAGTTAAACTTATTACCCTAAACTGCTGAAAGATTAAAAAAATAAACATGATATTCATTGAAGCTAATAGCTAGTTTTTATATATGTATAGTTAATTTATCAGATAACTTATGTTCACGCCTATAGGCTATAGCACAGTACTGTAAGATTAAGAGCCCAAAACATTCTCCGTCGTCATCGCAATTGTCCAACGTGGTTTAATGAACCAAAGGGTGAAATACTTGCAGAGATTTCTTCCGTCAGAATTCGGGCACGACCTAGACAGGGCTAACCCAGTGGAACCAGGGCTAACCATGTATAACGAAAAGAGAAAGATTAGGAGAATGATAGAGGAATCTGGGATTCCTTACACTTACATATGTTGCAACTCCATTGCTGCTTGGCCTTACCATGACAATACTCACCCAGCAGATGTTCTCCCTCCCCTCGATAGGTTCCAAATCTATGGTAATGGCACTGTCAAAGGTACCTTCCATGGTCATCATTACTTTTCACTTTATTTTTCAATTTGTGGTCGTTTTTTTTCCTAATCTTGATCTTAACGTGGTCTGGTTGGTAGTTGAAAACTATATAGTGTACAATATAGACAGATGGAAAGAGAAGGATAGATGCCTTTAACCTTAGACTTTAGTTTTTCAAAGAAATCAATGTCCCATAATCTTTCATTGTCATTACACCACCATATGGGTGTCATTAATTTTGAATCTGATGTCTCTGACATGCACTTATATAATTAATACTTTATTATTATCCTATCATATCAAATTAGATAGATCGCTTATATTTATTTTTTTAATCAAGATCTAGGTTTGGGAAATTAATTAGAGTTCACAAGATGAGAAATTTACTGGAGTGGTTGAATTGTATAACTGCCTGCGATTTGGTTATTTTCATTGGTTACAGTTTGGCGCAACAAAAATTCTGAGTTAATTAATGGGTTTGTCTTCTTGCTGAAAAAGACAAAAACGTACTAGTGGAAATTTTTTTTCTTTAGTTGGCTGCCGGATCTCCTCAGCCATCTTATTACATCTTTAAGCGTAAACGCAGCCTGTGCCTGCCAGCTACTAGCCCCTTGCCATTTTCTTATAGATTTAGCTAGTTTTATTCAAATTTGTTAAGTATAAAATATAGAAATTACGTTTAATTTTTTATATAACTTAAAAATTATATTATATTTATATTTGAATATGTATTAAATATAAATATAAAATTTAAGTATCTAAAAAGTAAGAGTAGCAACAATGTTGCATTATTAAATCATACTAGTAAACAGAGACAGGTTTGGAAATACAGAACCCCAAAAGCCATAACACAACATAAATAAAAGTGAACGAATGCATAAACAAATTATATATTAGAAAAAGGCAGTCATCAACAGAGTGTCCTTAATTAGGAAACAAGAAACATGGTGAAAAAAAGGTATCAATAATTAGCCATCCAAATTTTTCTATTTGCCCTTTGCTGTTGGTTGAAACTTTGACACGTTTCACATTTCCAATTTTCCAGCAACATTCTTACTTTAATTTCAAGTCAAGCAACCAAAGTTCTAGAAGAAATCTAAAAACCTACGCTAGCTACACAGTGTACTTTGGTTGAAGATGATTTATAAAATATAATTTTTGCAAATTTCGATGTTTCTGTAAAGAAAAGTAAATTTTTCTCCAAAAGAGGAAAAGTAAATTTCACATCAACAAAAACTATTTTTTTAAAAAAATAGTTTATGATTTTTAAAAAATACAAAATATTTTTTAAAAAATTTAAAATAAAAATAATTCATCATCCAAATATAAAAATCAATTTCTTCCTTATGAAAGCTAATCAAGGCAACAAAAATCATCGGTCCCTATGCAAAGGAATTGATATCTCCTCTCAAAGTGTAAGAGTCAATGATATTTTTTTTTTTTTTTTTTGCGGATTCTTTGAAAAGACAATCAAATACCAATAAAATATTTTTTTTGCTGAAAGATAAAAAAAATCAGTATTTTCAAAGAAAAAAAGTCATTTTTTAGAAACTACTTTCGAAACAATCCATTTCCTCAAAACTAGCGAACCTTTTATAAATTATCAGCTTTTGTTAATTAATTTAGCATAAGTACATCGCCTCAACAAGGCATACAAGCTTCACACCTCATCACAACCTCGCTCAAGCAACTAACACAGCCAACCTAAATTCCAGTACAATCTTGCAGTCCTACATTCATCATAGAGCTTCTGACACTACAATCAACACTTATCAGAGACAATCATAAAACCATTAAAAAACAGCAGACAAAGCACCTCATATCCGTGAGCCATATGCCAACATGTCATGAACAAACAGAAGCCTTATTTTTCCATTCAGTTTGTAGTACCAAGTTCAGCAGCCCGATTCCGTTCCTTAGAACACCTGCATAATCAACTTGGCAAAGTATTCCATTAACTGCATCATCTACATAATGGCTTCCAAGATACCATTGATCTCAAAATCCAAGCTAACCTCAAGATTAGCAACACTGTTTGAGAAACACCAGACCAAAAAATCACCTAAGCACAATGAAATATGCCACACCCACTAGCATCTAACTATCCTACCATAAACAACCTTAGCCACTCAAACTTTCCAAACATACTTTGTCCCTACCTTTATAGAAGCCATCCAACCAAGACTTTCCACTAACATACAAAACAGTGAAGCTACCTTCAAATAGACCAAGATATAAGAATCGGCTACAGAATAAAACCAAGAAAAGCCTCTTATTCCTTCTTCAAAGTCATTAATCCATCTTTGTCAGCATCCAAAAAACATTCCCATTGCTTCTTAAGATGAACCAAATACTATTAAACGCCCCAGCTAACCATGATTACTTTTACCCTAATGAATCTCTCCTTAACAAACATAACGTCATCTTCAAAATACTCTCAATTTAGATCTCCCATTAAACTTATCTCCGCATTAAAATAGGAAATTAAGTAGAAAGTCCACACAACTTCTAAAAATCATCAACTCATCTCCACAATCAAAAT
>JBBYHM010241796.1:0-30044 GCA_038381775.1 Adansonia rubrostipa | reverse complement strand
TGAAATCCTAATCTATAGGCCCATGAATACATGCAAATTGGGCTCCATTCATCTTGGACATGTGAATTGGGCTCCAAACTTTATTCATCCTTTCTTTTTAGCCCTAACACAATGTAGAAAAGTGATCAATCTTGGCAATACATCTGATTAATTTTGAGCAGCCTCCTTTGCTTGCAGTCTTTGCCCTAGTCATTGGACCTCCAATTCCTTACAAAGGATCATAAGAATGGTTGAAAATAGGTGTTTGTGCAAGTTGATCTCCAACAATAGCTATATCAGTTATGTTGGACATTTATACAGTTGTGGACCGTTTTGTATTATTATTTATGTTATACATTTATAAAGTTATGAAATAAAATTATACGGTTATACATTTATATCAGTTATGTTATATATTTATGCACTTATAATTTCCTATAATAATTTATTTATGTTTTTTATGTTGGAAGATAATTCTATTATAATAATTATAATATTAGATTACAATAATTAATAATTATATACAGTTATATTATCATTATATTATAAAAATTTTCTATAATAGTTATATTATTTTATATTAATATGTATTTCTATTACATGTGTTGCAAGATAAATAAAAAAGAACTTGAATTGCATTTCATTATAAAAAAAATCACATTTGCATTATAAAAATGAAACTGATAAATTTTTCAACTGTACACATCATTTATTAATATAATCATAAATAAAAACTGATAACCAATGATGCGAACTCCCCTCAATGTGCGACTTGATAAGGACATTTTTTTTATAGCCGTGACATTCATTCCTACATAATCCATAATGCTTTGGTTGGCCTCTCTCCTTAAGGTCCATTTCATTATGAATTCAACTTGATTTTGGTCGATCTTTGGGATCTCTCCACATTTTTGGATTAAGGCATAATTGTGGACCATCCAGCCAAAAAGCTTTATTCCCGATGGATTGAAACTTATGTCAATAAAGATTAGTTATAGTCCCTAATCTATAAACATTGTCCACATATAGCACACAATCTATATGGACATGAGCACAAGTAGCAACAACATGTGAACATAAGTACCTATGTGCTTGAAACTTCCTACAGTCACACTGCCTTCATAGCATGAAATTGTATCACATGTATTAGTCCAAATCTAGAGTGTGCATATAGGAAGGTGGCACATATTGATGAAAAAGATCGCTAGCTTCGCCAGTAGATGACAAATGAGAAGTGTTGAGATCACCATTGACATCTGGGCCAAATTATTGTTATCATCAGATTCAGCTTGCTTTTCGAGCTTACTAAAGTCACCAACATAATCACCATAGGCTTCATATGACATTTTAAGATCAACAGTAAATGAACTTGGCTCTCCACTTTCCATTTCAACACCTATAATTAGAGAGTATGTCATTATGGAGTTTTTGGCTCATCTTCAGTGCTAAGAACCGGTGGTGACACAGATGAATAATAAAAAGATTCATACAAATTATTCATGACCAGTTAAGCATCTAGAGGAGGTTGACATTTAGGATTCTCAAATAGCCATTAAATTTATGCATTGTAGTAAGGATATATGAAGGTCCACCATTATGATGTGCATCTTCTAGGTTGGCATATAACTTATTTGAACTAACAGTAAGAAATTACTGATAAACATTAAACATGCATCTAATATCATCATCATCTTTAAGTGGGAATTCTTTATATCGAACACATCATTCTCTTATGGGATTAGAAACCATATACTTAATATTTGATACTCAGCTCTTGTTTCAATTTTGACCTTCAATTCCTTTATTATAATGTTTTCATAAGAACTAATGGTTTTAGGACGTTCTCTTTGAAAGGTAATACCTTCTTCACTGTTAATAATTCCTTTATTAAAATAAATAAGTGCAATAAGTCTATTACTCATATTATCAACCTAACCTACAAATAAATACTATTTGCAGTAACTATCATCCACTAGCATATAAGTATTGAATATAAATATTTTAAAATGGTTTAATATATTCAAGCAAAAAAATTACTTATAACTGGCTGTTAAGATAGAAATAACCCTAAACAAAATACTAACAACTAAACACTAATAGTAAAGAATAACAATGATAAGAATGAAGAAGTACTATAACTAAACTTAGAAAATAACAAGAGCAAGTAAGAATAAAAATAACAATGACAATGATGAACACATATTTATAATGCAACAGTCAGTAAAATTTTCTTCCTATTCAAAAATTTTAAATTTATCCCATGTATTAGTTTAATCCTTATAGTTTGACATTTACAACCCATGCATTAGTCTTATCAACTTGTTTCATATCAGAAGGAATTTGATTCCCATACATTAGTCTTATCAACATATTTTATATAAAAAAATCTAATTTCCATAGATTAGTCACATCTTTCAAACGTAAATAAAACCTAAACCTTATACCTTAAAACTCTTTATGGGAGGAACTGATGAAATTGTCAACTGATTAGGCAATTTTTAGGATGATGGAAATTGCCTAATCTGCTACCAAATTCTCAATAATTCTTATTTATAAAATCGTCTACTTTAAGCTTAGAAGAATATACTATAGGAAATCGATACTTGATGTGTCGATTTCCCAACAAATTTTTTTTACTATAAGTATTAAAAAAAAATTATGCTTCGGAAATTGGCACATCATGTGTCAATTTCTTAAGCATAAGGTAAGAAATCAACATTTGATGTGTCGATTTTTTACCTGCACATTGAGAAATAATTATATTAAATGATGATTTCTCACAACCCACCAAAAAAGCCTATTTTAGTAAATAATATGAAAATAGTTTAAAATTGTAAATAAAAAAATTATAATAAAAAAGCCTTCATATAGGCTTTGTTGAAAAAAATTAATACTATTATAATAAAAAAGCCTTCATCAAATATATTTCGATAAATGTTTTCTGGAAAAATTATTTTTTTCTTGTTGTTTCACGATTTCATATAAAATATTTTTAGTTATTTCAATTTTTTGAATCTGCATGATATAATAAAGAATAGATCCTACACTTAAAGGGTTAATCTTTTTCGCTTTACTTTAACTACTATTCTTAAGGGATCGATCCTAATACGTGAGGGATCAATCATTTTGTTGCCTTGTTTTAAGAAAGGATTTCTCTTTACACTTAGGGATTGAGGTTTTTTTATGTAAATAATACTAATTTTTTTTATTTCCTATTATGTGCCATTTCGAGATCAATTCCCGAAATGTGCCTTTTTTTCATGTTAGGTACCAGCCTATTAAAGGGGTGAGTTCCCAATATAGATTATTCTTTTTTACAACTTGCTAAGGTGGATAATCTATTTAAGCCTATATTATGATTATATGTTTCTTAATTTTTGTTAATTATGGTTAAATGTAATGTAATCTTAAGCTTATCTTTGAATAAACATGATGGATTTTCAACTTTTAATATGATGATAATAATTTATGTTGATTATTTAGGGTAATTACGAGTATAAGGTACGTTGTGTGAGTATATTGCATTCAGTAAGGATATTTGAATATACTAACGTTTGAAAATTGAATATAAATATTCAAACAACTCTAATTTACATATAAGTATTAAATTTTACATTACCACCTCATATATTAGCATTATTATTAATGCTAACTCTCCCCAAGGTGCCAGATTTGTAAGGACATTTGTTACGGCTATGGCCTTTATTCTCGCATAATCCGTAATGCTTTAGTTAGAGTCTCTCCCTAAGGTCCACTTTATGAATATGATTTGATTTTGGCAAACCTTTTGGATCTCTCAGCATTTCTAGATTAGGACATAATTGTGGACCATTATATTCTAACCAATAATCTTCATGCTCGATGGGTTAAAAATCATGTCGATAGATATCGGATATAGTCTCCAATCTATAAACATTATCCACATATAACATGTAATTTATAAGAACATGAGCACAAGTAGCAACAAAATGTGAACATAGGTACCCTTGTCCTTAAAACTTTCCACAATCACATCACCTCTCATTAAGATTGATTTATAGTTCAAAGACACAACTCCCTTCTATGGATTTTCTAACTTTTTAACCCAAAAAGATTGATTTGTTCGTGTAAACCTATGAACAAGGTGGGAGTTAGCTTTTTTTCAATTTTCTGGCATTTGTGACTGTTTCACAGCATGTATGGCCTACCTCTATCATTGGTATCTACTTGTTTTCCATCTTAACAAACAGTTTTGTTAACCTAAAATATGTTGCTTCGACTAAAGTAGTTATTAAAAGATGGTGAGCTCCCATCAACACTAAATTTATCCATTCAGCGAGGTTTGTTGTTATAATTCCATAGTGTCTTCTCTTGTCATGTGATTGATCTCATTTCTCCCTCGGATCCTATTAATCCAAATAGTTTCTTTTGCATTTTTTGCATGAAGATTTACATAGTACAATTGAAAATAGGGTTGCCTCAACTCGTATGCTGCTAAAATCATATGTTAATTTATAAGCTTGTTAATAACTTACTAAATAAAAATGAAAATTGAGAGCATTGTAAGAGATTAAATACCATAAATGCAATTACATACCCATGTTAACAACTTAACGACGTAAGTCTTTATTATCAAACCTCTTCATTAAATTAGCTACAATATGTTGAACGTAATACACAGAATATGCATGTGCAGATTTTCATGCACTACCTGAGTCTTTGGTGACAGATTTAATGGATTCATGTCGATAAAAAATCAAGCAAATGCCAAGTTGTGAAAAACATATCTACATAATTTGCTAAGAAAAGAATGATGATGCCTCCTTTGTCTCACCTTCCACAATCACAAAAGCAATTGGTACAATGTTTTAATTGCCATCTTGTGTAATAATTAACAACAATGTTCTTTTATATTTTTCATATAAGCATGTACCATCTATTTACACAATAGGCTTACAATGCGAGATTTGAATGTCTAAAAAAATCGATGCAAAATAGGTTTACCTTGCACCATTAATTGACTATGGTATACAAGTATGGTTTGTAATTCCACTATTACGCCAGGAACAAAATATTGCATTGCACCTAACCACTTTGGCAAATCAATATAAGATTTATCCCAATCGCCAAACTGTTGAACAATTGCCATTTACTTTCTTATCCATGCTTTTTTAAAGGAGGTCATCTATCTATACCTATTCAGTATGTCCACAACCAAAACTAAAACGAAAATGGCCAAATTTGCTTAGACCAAAGATAAAATACCTGAATAAATCATGTTAGAATCTAATTTTAGGTGATCTTATGAAATTCATCCAGATGTACAAGTATAAAGGCCATTGTATTTTTTAATCTCCTATACTTGCTTTTTTTTCAACAATGTTGCCTTTACGCTCTAGTTACATCTTCGGTCATAAATTGTACATTTACCGTGATATTTGTTTGGCATAGATTTGATAACTTCATAATTTGCAGAGTTTTTGATGTTATAGTGCCTGATAGCTAAAAGCACTGCCTCTTTCTTAGCGAATTGCATCTTAACACAGAGATCATCGGTAGATGGATTCCAAGTTGATGGCATGCCTAATGCATGAGCATATTCTAGAAATTTTGCTATGTGCATTACATCTAGATCGAAGGTATGCATATGGAATACAAGCTAAAATTGATGAAAAAGACCACTACCTCCACCAATAGATGACAAATGATAGACATTGATATCAGCTACAACATCGAGGTTAGAATCATTATTGTTATCATTGTCATCAAATTTAGCATAATGTTTTGGTTCACTAAAGTCATCGATACATTCACGGCGGGGTCTAGATAACTGATTAAGATCAAGATCAACATTAAATGAACTTAGTCCTCCACTTTCCATTTCAACACTTTTAATTAGAGACTCTGTCATCATGGAGTATATGGCACATCATCTTCAGTGGTAGAAATTGTTAGTGGCACAAATAAATAATGAAAGGATTTGACAAAATTATTCATTAATAGCTGTACATTTAGAGAAGGTTGACAATTGGGATTGTCAAATGGCTATGACATTTGTGCGAGTCATTGCATGCAATATAGATATTTGAAGGCCCACCATCATCATTAACATCCTCTAGCTCTGTATATAACTCAACTATGTCGACAATAAGAAATTTTTGATAGGTATCAAACATGCATCTCACATCATTGTCATCTTCAATTGGAAAACTCTTATATCGGATACATTCTTCCCTTATAGAAATATGAAACTTATAATTGATCTCTAATACTCTTCTTCTATTCCCAGCTTTGATTTTTGTGTTAATTTTGGCCTTTAGTTCCTTTATTGTGATGTCTTCCTCAACACTAATGCTTTTTGAACAATCATTTTGGAAGGTAACACCTTTTTCACTGTTTAAAATTTGTCCATTAAAGTAGATAAGTGCAACAAATCTATTACTCATGTTGTTTAATTAACTTGCAAACAAATGATATTTCCATCAAATACCATCCTGATTATCACACATAAACATCGAATATAAATTTTTACTTTAATATTTGTAACTAGCTTCGAAAATGAAAATAAGTATCAAACAAGAAATTGACATATTCACATTCAGCAAAAAACAATAAAGTCTAGAATGAAGAAGCACTATCACTAAACTCTAGTAACATATCTCACAAAAATAAGAATGAGAATAACTATGATAAACTACCATATTTATAATGGAGTAAAAAGAAGGAATCTGATACCCCAAGCATTTGTCACATCTTCTAGATTTCAAAAAATTTACTACGTATTAGTCAACTTTTTTCTTGTATCAGAAGGAATCTGATACCCCATGCATTTGTCACATTTTTTAGGTTTCAAAAAATTTACTATACATTAGTCAACCTTTTTCTTTTCATATAAGAAGGAATCTAATACCTAATGCACTTGTCACATCTTTTAGGTTCCAAAAAATTTGCTATGCATTAGTCAATGTTTTTTTCTTTCATATTAAAAGGAATCTAATACTCCACTCATTTGTCACATCTATCAGGTTCCAAGAAATTTACTATGTATTAGTCAACTTTTTCTTTTTGGCATCAAAAAGAATCTGATATCCCATGCAAATCACATCTTTCAGGTTCTAACAAATTACTAGACATTAGTTAACTTTTTTCTTTTTGTATTAGAAAGAATCTGATACCCCATGTATTTGTCACATCTTTTAAATTCTAAGAAATTTACTTTGCATTAGTTAACTTTTTTTCCTTTTATATTAAAAGAAATCTAATTCCTCATACATTTGTCACATATTTTAGGTTCTAAAAAATTTACTATGCCTTAGTCAACCTTTTTTTCATATCAAAAGGATTCTAATAGCCCATGCATTTTAGTTCTAAGATATTACTATGCATTAGTTAATTTTTTTCTTTTCATATTAAAAGGAATCTTATACCCTATCCGTTTGTCACATCTTTCATGTTATCTCACATTTACTATGCATTAGTCAACTTTTTTCCTTTCATATTAGAAGGAATCTGATACGTCATGCATTTATCACATCTTTCAGGTTCTTTTACATTTACTATGGATTGATCAACTTTTTTTTGTCATATCAGAAGAAATCTAATATCCCATACATTTGTCACATTTTCCAGGTTTCATTTTAAATAAGATTGATTTTTATGTACAGATAGTTCAATTTTAACCTTAAAGTTCAATTTTAACCTAAAATATAGATTTTTAAATAAACTACCAACTAAAAATGATATAAATGATATAAAAGCATATTATATAAATGATCATAAATGATAAAAAATAAAAATTATACAAAAGAATTTTAAATGATAAAAATACATATTATAGAGATGATATAATGATAAAAATAAATATTAAACAAGTTAATACATATAAAACTCTATTGACGGGGGCCCTTTCACGTGGTGTTTGAACAACGATGAGAAGCTCTCCTATTGCATGGTGGCAATACTCTTCATTCAACATTCTTAGTTTTATTGCCATGGGTGCTCTAAGTTCGATGTCCTCGGCCTCTTACTGTTGCATTTGGTGCTTCTTTTTGAGTGGCTTCATCTGCAATATTTGAACTTAGAAATCCACCGCTTATAAACTTACCCATATCTACCATACCTAAAAATGGATTCCAACTGCTGGAGTAGCCAGCACTTACGTGCCATAAAAAAGATAGGTACTGGTACCACCATAGCCTAAAATTGGAAGCTTGTACATGCCAGATAGATATGCTGGACTCGAAGTCTGTATCAAGAGGTTGGCATCTAACCTACTTGTTGGTGGCTCCAGCCGATAACACTATCCTCTTCATTATCCCCAATATGACTAAAAGAATATCGGTGACTAGATGATAATCCAGGATCACATTCTGGTCCTAAATAACATTGTAAGTGCATAAGCATTATAAACATCTGCCAAAGTAGGCTGTTGAATCCTCTATTTAACTCCCAACAATTGAAAAATAAAAAGGTCGACCTTTTTTACAGAACCATTTGATGTATTCATCTAGTGGTGTGAAATTGTTGTTAATAATTTTAAAACTAGAAGCAATTAGTATAGAATAGTTTTCCCAAAAATAAATCCATTTTCTATGCTTTTCGAACCAAATTTTTACATGATCTAGATTTCTACATGATTACCATATATGTCAATTTTGTGAACTTTGTCAAATTTTACTAGTGTTTAAAGGAGTAGTTATTGCATCCTAAATTGACGTGGGACCATGTTCGCCTATTGCCACTTCACAACTTGAAAGCATAACAATCCTGTATTTGCATACGAGATATGGCTACTTCTGTAGGCTTCCATTGGGAGGCATGTTGTTATCTCATTAGAACGATATCACATCCATAAAACTATAAAAATACATAAAATTTATTACTACAAAATATGGCATCCATTGGGTTAAATACGCATATATTTGATTGTAACTACTTAAACATATTTACCTTATCAGAGTTAATGCATTCAAGTCTTCTTCTAATACTTTCGAGCTTAATTGGGGTAAATCTATAATCATTTTGACTTCATCATCTGTTCAAATATATATAATTTTAATAATTTAGATGTAAGTATAACCTATACACTAATGCACTATAAATGAAGTACTAAGTTTATTACCTTAATGCAAGAGGGTATACAAGCCGTGCATTAACTCTTCATGTAAAAAATAGCATACGATACCAAGCCCACGACTGTAGCAGCTATACATAACCACCTATATCATGGCTACATTTAGTTATGGATTAACAAAGTTCCCTATATAAGAACCCTAAACAGGCTAAACTCGACCTATAATTTTTAGCCTTCTTGAAATCATGTAAAATTAGAAGATACATTAAATGAACTTGATTGCTAGATTTATCGGGCATTAACATTCCTCTAATTAAGCATAAAATATATGCTCTATAAGCACATTCTATATCTCGTATACCAAGATTTATGAGAGTGTAGCGAAAATTCTTTCCAACTAAATTATTTTGAGTCTTGAGCTTTCTAAATAGTTAGTTAGAGGTATCTCACCCAATAATTCAAGGCACACATTAGCCCATTCCAACATTTTCTAAGGTGATCGTGCATTCAGCATATGGAAGATTAAATGTGTGTGTCTTAAGTCTCCATCATTCAATCAAAGCTTTTATTAGTCTAGGCCCATATTGAGGGCATTCTAACTAAAGCGGCATGGTAAATTCCAGATGACTTAGATAGTCTATGATATACACATTTGATTTTTTGAAAGCAAATTTACGCGATCGTAAGTCACAATCATAATCCTGTTCAAAAAGTTATCAGTTTATTAGTTATAAAATTTTAAATTCTTAATGTTTTAAATATATGATTAATAAAATTTTAGCACCTCCGATAATACCTTTGATGATATATGAATCTCATATAATCTCAACAATGATGACGATGAAACTATTATATTAATAAAAAATATGCATATAAAAAGAATTAAAATTCCTTTTAGCATTAAAATAACTTAATTTATCAAACTAAATTAACTTTTACAACAAAAAACCTTAATTACAATATAAATAAATTTCTTCATGATAATAAATAATAAAGTACATTATAATAAATTACAAAGCTAAAAATCATATGTTTATTGTTTAAATAAGAAAACCTAACTTATACCTCAATCTCCCAAACAAAGTTCAACTTCTAAAAAAAAAAAAAACCCCTTAATTACCAAAAGAAATTAAATCATGATAATAATAAATTACAAAGTTAAATATCATATTATTTAAATAAAAAAAGCTTAAATCATACCTTAATATTTCAAATAAATTTCAACTGCTAAAAAAAACTTAATCTTTCAAACAAATTTGAATTTCTTATAAAAACCTTAATTACAACGAAACTAAATTTAATCATGATAATAAATTACAAAGTTAAGTTTCAAATTATTTAATTAAAAATCTTAAATCATACCTTAATCAACAACAACAAATTTTAACTTCCACAAAAAAAACCTTTAGTTATAACAAAACTAAATTTAATCATAGTAATAAATTACAAAGCTAATTATATTTTAATATTATTAGGACATTTCTACAAATAAAAATAAAACATACCTTCAAAATACTATAAAAAATTCTTTAAATACGAATACTTGAATCTTAAAAATTTTCAAATCTCTTTTCTTGTTAATGTGAGGAAAAGAGCTTCGAAAACTCTCTTTAAAGAGAGTTTCAACCCCTCTCCTAATAATTTTAAGGGTCACGAGAGCAAGATCTATGACTACTTATGGTAGGGTCTATGACCTTGCCAAAAAATGGCAGCGGCCGTGACCCGTCTCCCTAAAATAATTGAGGGGAGGCCAAAATATATGGGCTTCCCAACCTAAGAAAAACAAAAAGGGAACTTATCCCCTCAATAGGCAAGTTCCCTTCTTTTATGTTGGGAACTCGCCCACTGGGGATTGAGTTCCTATCTTTAGTTGGAAACTTGCTCACTATGTAGGCTACCAACATTAAAAAAAAGCACATTTTAGGAATTAATCTCGAAATGGCTCATGATAAAAAATAAAAGAAATTAGTATTATTTACATAAAAAAAGCCTAGAGATTGATCCTTTGCTTTGCTTCAGGTTAAAAAAAAAGCTATTTTCTCGTTAATCAAGTTATTTTTAGCATAACAAAAAATTATAAATATATTCATAGAAAATTAATTTCTATGCAACAATATAACCTTAAAATTAAAATTTGAAAGAAGTTTAAATTTTGCTATAATTTTTTTTTAAATGCGAGCATAACTAGTATTGTTAAATGGAAAAATTGTTCTACCATTGTACCTTTCTTCTATCTTTCTAGTGAGAAAAGAACTTTAGTGCTTAGAGCGTTATACCGTAATGCATAATCTAAAATTTGGTACACTAACCAATTAAGTGAGTGGGATTTTTTTAGGAAAATTCCAAAAAAATGGACCATACATTATTAAAGTAGTTGAAATAAAGAAAAATAATTTTAAGCAAATAATAATTCTTAGAATTATTAAAAAAGGCATTGTAATAACTCTTTTGCTTTTTTTTCATGGCTTTTTATTTGGCTACAAGCCAAAACTATGAAGGGTCAGATCCCTCCAAGGGAACTGACCTTCCTCATATATATAAAAATTATATTCATTAAAAATAATATTTATAAATAATAAAGTATTAAAAACATATTTTATATTAAATCTTGAATTAATATATAGTATATATAATATATTATATATTATATATTATAACATTATATATGTAAGGTGTCAATTCCCTTGGTTAGAGAATCGACCCCCTACGTATTACAAATAATATATAAAATTATATATAAATTATATATATTAAAAATACTATTTAAAAATAATAAAAGATTAAAAATATTTTATATTAAATAACAAAAAATACTTGATATTAAAAATTAAAAAAATAAAATATCAAAAAAATATTTTATACTAAATAGAAAAAAATTAAAAATATTTTATATTAAATTTTGAATTACTATATAAAAATTAAAAAATACTTTATATTAAATTTTGAATTACTATATAAAAATTAAAAAAATACTTTATATTAAATTTTGAATTATTATTTCAAAACTAATAAAATTTAAAAAATATTTTATACTTAATCCCAAATTATTTTTTAAAAAAATTAAAAATAATATATATTTGATATTAAATTCTTAATTACTATTTAAAAATAATAAAAATAAAAATATATTTTATATTAAATCCTAAATTACCATTCAAAAAATAATAAAAATAAAAATATATTTTATATTAAATCTCAATTTACTATTTGAAAAACAATTACTCTTTAAAAATAATTTGATATAAAAATATTCTATATTAGATCTCAAATTACTATTTAAAAAATATTAAAAAATTATTTTATATTAAATCCTAAATTACTATTAAAAATATTTTATATTAAATCTTGAATTACTATTTAAAAATAATAAAAAATAAAAAAATTTATATTAAATTTTGGATTATTATTTAAAAATAACAAAAATGAAAAGCATTTTATATTAAATCCCAAATTATGATATAAAAATAAAAAATATTTTATTGAATCTCGAATTAATATATAAAAATAAAAATAATAAAAATAAAAATATTTTATATTAAATTCCAAGTTGTTTTTAAAAAAATAAAAATATTATGTATTATATATAAATTATTCATATAATATGGATTATATATAATAAAAATTAAAAATATTTTATGTTAAATCTTGAATTATTATATAAAAATAAAATATAAAAAGTATTTTATTTTAAATTTTGAATTACTATTATGGTCATTTGTATATTTAATTATAATTATTTGTACATTTAGTTATGATCATGTTTATATCACACGTGATTGTCATCTCATCAGTGTTAGTAAAGTGCATAATTAATACTTACTTATCTAAAACATTTAGGATCATATGGTTAGGGTACAATCAGTTTTAGCTGTCTGTACCATTTAGTTATCGCCATCTACAAATTTATTTATAACTATGTCTATATTATGCCTAATTATCATTTTGCCAATGTTGATAATGTACACAATTAGTATTTACTTATCCAATACAGTTCAAGGTCATATGGTTTATGGTAAAATCGGTTTTAGTCATCTGTATATTTAGTTATGGTTATTTATACATTTAGTTATGGTCATTTGTACATTTGATTATAGTCATTTATACATTTAGTTATGATCATATATACATTACACGTGATTGTTATCTAATCAGTATTGATAATATACACAATTAGTATTTACTTATTTGATATGATTTAGAGTCATATAGTTAGGATGCAATTCATTTTGGTTATTTGTACATTTTGTTATGGTCATCTATATATTCAGTTATAGTCATCTCTACATTTAATTATGATCACATGTGTATTACAAGTGATTGTTATCTCATCAATACTGGTAATATGCAAAATTAGCATTTACTTAGCTGATATGGTTTATATATTATATTAATTTATATATTACATATATTATATATTGTACATTCAATTATTAAAATATGTTTTTAATTTTTATTATTTTTAAATAGTATTTTTAATATATATAATTTATAGATAATATATATTAGGTTGGTTCCCTTACTATAGGAACCGACTCTCCATATATTGAAATACATATCAATATATATATGTTGTAATTAAATATATCAGTTATGGTACATTCAGTTATAGGTATCTATATATTCAGTTATGGTCACGTACGCATTCAGTTATGATTATCTGTGTATTTAGTTATAATTGCTTGTACATTCAGATACAAAAATATCTTTTTAAATTTTATGATTTTAAATTTAATCTTTTACTATTTTTAAATAGCATTTTTAATATATAATTTATATATAATATAAATTTGGCTTTAGTTCTTCTAGTATAAGAACTAACCCTCCATTTATTAAAACATATATCAATATATATTTTGGAATTAAATATATCAATTTTGATTTTCTATACATTCAGTTATTGATATCTGTACATTCAGTTATTGATATCTGTACATTCAGTTATGGTCATTTATATATTCAATTATAAAAAGATGTTTTAATTTTTTATTATTTTAGATAGCATTTTTAATTTATATAATTTGTATATAATATATATTTGGCATCGATTTTGTTGGTATAGGAACCGACCCAACATATATTGAAACATATATCAATATATATTGAAATTAAATATATCAGTTCTGATTATCTATGCATTCAATTATGGTCACTTATACATTTAGTTATGAAAATATGTTTTTAACTTTTATTATTTTTAAAAGTAATTAGAGATTTAATATAAAATATTTTTAATTTTTTATTATTTTTAAATAGCACTTTTAATATATATATTTTATACATAATATATATTTGGGATTGAGTCCCTCGTATAGGAAACGACCTTCTACATATTGAAATATATATCAATATATATATGAAATTAAATATATCAGTTTTGGTTTCATTTCTTTTTGAATTATAATATACTATATGTAATATGATATATGTTACAAATATTATGTATAATATATATTAATTTAAGATTTAATATAAAATATTTTTATTATTTTTAATATAAAACATATAATATAATAAATTTTATATATGAAATTAAATATTTTTATTATTTTTAAATAGTAATTTAAAATTTAATATTTATTTTAAATATAATACATATAATATGTTATTATATATAATATATAACATATGTTATATAATGTATGCTACATTTATAATTTATATATAATATATAATATTTTTTATATTTTAAAAAATAATTTGAGATTTAATATAAAATATTTTTAATTTTTATTATTTTTAAATAGTAACTCAAAATTTAATATATAGTACTTTTTATTATATAAAATATATATTATTTTTATTTTTCAAAAAGTATTTTAGAATTTATTTTACTATTTTTAAATAGTAATTCAAATTTTAATATATATATATATTTATTACTTTTGTATAGTAATTGAGGATTTGATATAAAATATTTTTTATTATTTTAAATAACATTTTTAACGTATAAAATATATATGATATACGTCATATATATAATAGCTGGGAGTCGGTTCCTTACCAACGGAACCAACTCCGACTATATCTGTTGTTTCCTATAAGGAAAAGATTAAAAGTAATGAAATGAGGCTAAAAGGATAATTATAGTTTTTTATTAATAATTTTAATAATTGTCATTTCCTTAATTAGAATTATTTTTCATGCTTTCACCATTTTTTATTAATTTAAGGTCTATTTCCCTTTTTTTTTTGAAATTTTTTCATGTTTTAAGATTTTAAAAAAGTAGTTATTTAAGTAATTTTTATGTAAAAACCATAGATTTAGTCATTTTTTAAATTTTTTTAAAATGTTCTATATTTTACATTTCTTATAATGTTTGTTAATGTTATTTGGATAATTTTCATAACTTAGTTCGTATGACTTAACTCTTAAATTAAAATTTTCTTATAAGTAGAACTATAAATAACCTAATGATATGACCAATTCCATAAAAATTCACATCCAATTGCATAAGCCAAAACCCATATAAAATAACATTGTCATCTACTTTAGACATTTCACAAAGGCTTTTGAGTTTCATACTAAAGTTGGAGATTACACATTTTTAGCATTTCATATATATATATATATATATATATATATATATATATATATATATATTCTAGTTTAAAATAAGCATCATATGCTTCTATGCTTCATTCTTAAGCGTGAAAAATACAACTAACAAGGTAGCTAGAAAATAAACATATCATTTGCATAAAAATCACCAAAAAATGTTACCTTAAAGATAGCTTATGCTTTTTCTTTTTTTTTACATGTTAATTCGGATGTTTTATTTTTTTTTATAATTAGTAATTATTTATTATTAACAGGATTTCTAATTAAATTGACTGGCTATTTGGGTTGAGATATATGAAATGTTAGAAGATGTATGTTGCAAGTATAAGCTTCCATTGGCTTTCACATGGGCTTGTAGGGCCAATGTTAAGTGAATCTCGAATAAATTATATCTGATCCATACAATAAACATATTTTTTCAATCAAAAGTACTGTTGTTATGTGAATTATTTTGTTTCTTGAGTGTTTATGAATGATTGTTCATCAATATCTTATCTTTTAAAAGAGCAACCTCTTGCTAAAAAAGTGTTTCATTCAACTAAGCCCTTCTTTTTTGAACCAAGTATTAATAAAAATATGAGAAGTGCGAATCCAGTTACATGCTCAAGATTTGGTCCACATGCTGATGTTGCTATCAATTTACAAAACCAATATGATGATGATGTTTATGAAGTAGAATTTCTTTTTGCCTTCATCTAAGAGAGAACTTAAGAAACTAGAATCCTTGACACGTGACATCTTCAATAACTTGAAAAAAAAATGAAGAAAAAGTTTGCAACATTAAGGGTCAGGGCATTGATGTGAGTTCCGAGAAAAAAATTGTTTCAAATATTTCACAATGGATAATGCTTATGAGAAACCCTCCACCAGTTTTGACTACCAATTATTTTCTAAACTCAAACACAAAATGTCCTTTGCATATGGTTAAACCAAGGGATGGTATTAAGCAGGTACCAATCTTAGTTATATTTACATTATCTAATACTTACATTATTATGGGATAATAAATTAGCATTCACAGGTCTAATGATAATAACATCTACTTTTAGGGGGAAGTTATTCCAAATTTACACCTATCACTCCTTATGCATGCTTCATCACTAGCTGGAACAAGTGGAGTATTAGAAACACCAAGGCCTCATAAACAGGTAATCTGTTGTTCCTTTATCATTATATTCAAAGTTACCATTGACTTAAGTTATCGTAGTTTTTCTATAAAAATATTGTATTAATTAATTACACTTTATTTATTCACATTTTACCTACAAATAATACTAATTGTTCTAAAACTTGAAAACCTTATTATATATACTTAAGAAAGGATCAATTTGTATTAGTGTAAACTAATTAATTTTATATATTTTCATAATTTTATATATGATTAAAATTTTAAGAAATTAATAGTTATGGTGAAAATGTATTAACTAACTTGAATTTAACAAGGTAATTAAATATAACACTCGCAGTAGATGCTTTTTATTCGCTTCTTTTTCCTCTTAAAAGTGAATAAAGGTAATATGTAATTATGTATATGTCATGTGCTTAGGCTGGTCATTATAAATTAATTTAAATCTAAAAAATATGAAAAAAATTTTTACCATATATATAACATATTAGTTTATATTTATAATGTCTCAGCTTGATCATTTTTATTTAGTCTCCACCTATGTTAATAAATTTTGTTTCACAACGGTATTGTTTTTATAATGGTTGAGGCGATTTTGGTATTAAAATTAATGCCATGATTTATTTTTGGAAGGGTTTAATTTTAAAAAACATAACGGTCAGTTTGTAAATTTAAAAGATTAAAAATAATATGACATTATCATTTAAATATAAAATCTTAAAAGATGTCTATTTTTCATACAATTATATGATAATATCATGACATTTCAATTATGATATTTGGATTCAGAGGTGAATGTTAAATATGAATATGTATTCGATAAAAAATATTTTCATATGTTTAAAAGATTATTTACTAATACCCATATCAGAATCTATGTAACACACATGTTGGACCAACAAATTTTAAAAAAAAATTATGAAGAATCCAAATGACAGAAATTTTGACTACAATTAAATAATATTTCTTCCAAATATTTTGGTCAAGAATATACTTATCTCTTTATTTAAAGATAAAAATTGTAAATATATTTTAACTCTTGGTTGCTTATCATGCTAAGAAAGTGGGCAACAAACTATTTTTAAATCATTTTCAAGTGAGGAGAATGGGTTGTTGAAACTAGATATAAGTAACTCATGAATCTCAAATGCTAAAAGAAGAAAGTTGAAATCTAATGTTTGGGAAAATTTTATCAAAAAGAAAGATGAAGGTGGGAAAAATTGGGTTATACATGCATATTGTGATAGGAAATTTGATGGTTCAAGTAAAAAAAGAACTAACTACCTAAGAAAACACTTGACAAAGTTGTAAAAATAAAGTAAACAAAGTTAGAAACCAGCAACGTATATTTCTAGTTGGGAGAAGTGATTCAAAAAAAGACAGTGTCAGTGAAGGTAATTCTTCACTTGATCAAGAGAAGAGCAACATGGATGTTGCAAAAATGATTATTAAGCATCAGTACCCATTGAATATAGTTGAGCATGAATTTTTGGACATTCTTTTAATGAATTTGCAACCAATATTTAAACTTCTATCACAGAAAGCTTTATTATCAAATATATTTCATGTTTACAAAAAGAAAAAACATAAACTCATTGAACGTTTTGATTAGCTCTTTTGTCGTTTTAATTTGACAATTAATTTATAGGCACATGATCTTGAAAAGACTATATGTTGCTATGTTGTATAATTTATTGATGACAACTGGGAATTGAAGAAGGAAAATTTTAGGCATGAATTTGACCATAAGATTTTCATGGAAAATTTTAATAATATACTTGTGGATTAAAATTTTAACAGGAAAGTTTACGCCTTAATCATACATAATTCTTTTTCAAGTTTCAAGACAATCGAAGAAATAAGAAAAAACTAGCTTTCTTTTAAAACTTTATATCTTTTTAGCACATTTTGCATCACTGATGGTGAGTGTATCCATGGTTTTTTTGATAAAAATAATGTAAGGAAGAAAGATTTGAACATACTTCAGAATGCAGGAAAATCTATTAATGATGCCATTAGAATTGCAAATCCGTGTTTGGTGGCCATTTATGATATCTAAAAGAGACTTAGCCAACGTGAAAGAAAAAGTTATACATTGATGAATGTGAAGTCTAATGATAGCAATTAGAGAACATAAAGCTTGGTTTTGGCAATTATAGCTATTCTTCATCCAATGTTTAACTTTGAGCTTTTAGAATTTCATACAATACATTTCATGGCAATCATGTAGCTAAGATTCACTGGGCAATATCGTAATCGTGTCATTGATATTTTCAATGAATACACAAGAAACATGAACAATGGAATATCTTTTTTCGATGATACTAATTCCTTAACATTGTTGAATGCCAAAAAAAATACAATCATATCTTTCTATAGGGGGTACAATTCTAAAAGGAATGTTAATATGGATGCCTCATGGAAGTTAGAACTTGATAAATATATTAAAGAACCTATAGTTTCTTCCACAATGGAGTTTAACTTACTTGGTTGGTGAAGTGAGCAAGCTTTAAGCTTTTCTATTCTTGGAAGGATGGCTTATGATATTTTAGCAATATACCAATGTTATTTATGGTATCAGGTTTTACTTTCAAGGATGAAATTATGATGGACAATCCAATATTTAATGGCTTAGATATTGAGATTGTATGTAACAGGGACTGGTTAGAATCTCTTAAAAATTGTAAGTAAGATCATCTTAGGTTCTCATTGTTGTCTAATTATTATTATTTTCTAGTTTCAAATATGGCACCTAATAAATATCTAGAAAAATAGGTTTTCCTATTGTCAATTGAAAACAATTCTTTCTTATGTTCATCATTTAGAGTTGAACAGTTTGCTTTTCAATTTGATAATGAAGCACCATAGAATAAAGATTTAAGAAGGAAGGCAATAACATGGATAAAGAAAGTTACACTTTATACCTTACAGATTTCTTGAAACCTACTTGAGAAAATAAAAATTGTAGGCCATTACTATATATCAACATCTCATACATCTAAAAGGTTCTCATACTATCAACTTGATTTTTGATAAAAGGTACTTTAATAGAAAAATACACTTATCTTTGATTCACAAGTAAAAGGTTACTTTTCTACCCTTTTTTTATGTCTTTTATAGGAAGTTCAAACATATTTAGTCTTTGATTTCAATGAGAAAAGAATTAAAAATGTTTGAACAAATGGCAAAATCATGCAATAAATGGGTATGTACAATATATCATCATAGTTATGAAAATGAAATTTATTTATTGTATTCATTTTGAAAAGAATATGTTGGGCAAGATAAGATACAAGGTAATGCTCTAGCACCTTTGCTTATGATTCCTCCACATGATGTTCATTTAGCTGATGCACCAAATTACTACATTGAAGATACCATAAGTATCTATTCAAATTAGTAGTGTGTATGTATGAATATGTATAGATTTCTTTTATATTTTTCTTAAAAAAATTGCTTGGTAATATATTGAAGGTTGTGAATCAGTTTTTCATTTTTCTAAAAAGAAGATATGAGGGATTTTTGCATAAATACTTAAAGCACCATTCGTTTAATTCTTCTAGAGTTATAAGGAACTTTTTTATTCAAAATATTAATTAAGTCATATAGGAATGTTAACAAGTATCTACTAATACTAGTTAAGGTGATATTTAAGAAAAAAACAATTAATGAATTGACTTTTTTTAAATCAGCAAAATTACTACATTAAATGTAAAAAAATTTTCTAAGATAGTTATATTTTTAACAGGTGTTTATAAAAAATAGTTAATTGAATCCAAGTTATATATATGATAGTTTGCATTGGAATAAGTTTTTCAGCTGTATATACTTATTAATGAACTAGGCTTTTTTCATTAATGGATAAAAAGCTGAATCTCAAGTGTTGAATTGGGCTAAGCAAAAGACATGAAAAAGGTAATTTTCTTGTTATTTTTCTTTTTTCTATAGGCTAATTGGTCTTTCTAGTTTCTAATGCAATGTTATAACATATTACAATACAACTGCTTTTGACATCATGTTTGCATGAACACTGGCTTCTTTTTTATGCTGATATTGATGATAAAAAATTGGTACGGTTGGATTCAAATGAGTATTCTTGAATGTTCATTATTTTAGAGACACAAATAATTTTTGGTTTTTAGAGTTTCTATTGCTTTCATTGGGTTATGATCATAAGGATTGGTCATTTGATGTCCTAAAAGATATTCCTTTACAAAAAAGTAAGCAGTTTTGTGGATTGTGCACTTTTTGTGATAAAATATGCATATTGCCTCACACTTGGTAATTATTTTCCTTTCACTCAAATGATATGTCTCACATTTGACTTGAGACATTTCCTAATCTATAGAATAAAAATATAGTCTAACTGGTCGATTGGGGGGTTGAGTTAGTTTTGAGTTAGGTTAATTCGGGTTAGGTCAATTCGGGTTTTTAAATTTCAAGTTATTTTTAGTTTTAAGGTTATTTGAGTCACTTCGGTTTCGGGTCATTTCGAGTTTTGATAATTTTGGTTTCTAGTCATTTTGATTTTGAGTCAATTAGTTTAACACTCGAGTTAACTAGGTTTTGGTCACTCAGGTTTAATAGTTAGCTTTATCAAGTTTAGTCATTTAAGGTTAGGTGATTTTAAATTCAGGATATTTTAAGTTTGGGTAGGTCAATTTTGGGTTATTTGACTTTTTCTGATTAGTTTAGGTTCGAGTGGGTTGGAAGGGTTTGGTCAAAATTGACAAATCTAAAATATATGTCTAAGAAAGGCCAAAATTTTAACGCTACTTATGGATTGACATTTTTATGGTACTTATGTTTAATCATTTAGCTAATTTAAATATATATCTTAATTTTGTTGGTGTAGATTTTACGATAATTTAACTTCTAAAAAAAATTCACAAAGTTTAATAAATATCATTAGAATGTTTCTTTTATTTACTTGTTAGAAATAATTTCAATTATCCTATCAATAATAATAATAATAATAATATTTAAATGGAGATTGCTTAATGGAATTCACTAGACTTGAATTACGTTTACAATGCTATGGCAAAATATAACTAAATTTTTCAATATCCTAGTAGCCAATTTGTTCTCAACCTAAACCTTCAAATGGATTTTAAATTGTGATAATAAAAATAAGTATTTATATGAGATATAAGATGGCAACTTTTAATATTGCAAATACATACTTATATGAAATTTGAATATTCAAAAATGATTTTTGAAAGCACACTTGAAACCAAGAAAATTTTTGAAAATTTTTTCAAAATATATGGAATTAATGAGATTATAATGACTCTTTAAATGTTGATAACTTTGAAATCTAAATTGATGTATGAGATAAATGATCGATAAATGCACAAAGATTCAATGATTTAGTAGAATACATTGTGATGCATTACTTATATAAGATAAATCTACAAATAAAATATTGCTAGTTGGATTTTGAGAACAGTATTAAAAAGAGCTGAATTTATAGATATAAAAAAAAATAGATACTTTTATGCATAAGTAAGAGTTTGTGTGAATAATATGAGTTACTTATGAATATAATAAAAATATAAATAGAGAATATTAAAAATCTATAAAATGTAGCAATGAAATTATATTAAATGTTAAAAGAGTTTAATACAATTTAAATCCAAAATTAAAAAGTGACATAAAGCCATGATATAAAATGGTAGTCACTAAAATCATTTCAAATGAGCAAATTGCATTTATGCATACTTTGATGAAAGCTAATGCTTCCCATGTTTTGTATTTTCCTTATTGATACCATATGTTTATTGATTATTTATAGATGTGTTTGTTTCCATTTATTAATGAAAATCTTTCAACTAGCTAGTAAAAAATATTGTTGAATAAATAGACCTTTTTTATTTTAATAACCAAATGTTGCCACATGTCGACTGCAAATTCGACACTTAGAATGGGGGAAAATTATTTGGTTTGGAATTGAGGTTGAATTGTTAAAGTGATTCACTTGCTCAACTTTTCCTCATTGCTATGACGAAATAATTGATAAAATGAGAGTTACACCTATCTTTTTGGGCCAAGAGTGATTGGTTACCTATTGGAATTCATCTTTTGAGGACTTCAAAACCCTCGAAATTGAATTCGAGGTTTGCTCATAAACTAGAGTAAAATAGGGTTTAGGAGTCGATTATATATGGGAAAGGATTAGCATTCACGCCTATAATTTAATACCCATTAATCATATGTTATTTTAAAATCTCGATTAAAATTGGTTTTAATTTTTGGTATTTAAAAGAATAATTCTTGTCTTTTTGAAGTTGCTTATCAACATTATCATCATTCTTTTGAATGAATCATATTTTATTTCTTCAGAAAAGAAAAAAAAATTCACATTCCACTAATAAATTCAATGAAATACAAAAAGTTTTGTTTTATTTTTTGAAAATCCCGATTCAATTTATTTTAAAAAGGGTGTTTGGTCGTTAATAATAATTAATGAAATTCCTTCCATGCAACCATGAAGAAATTTATGGATCACTTCAACTTAGTGATTTAACTTGATTACTGATTAAAAAAAAACAAGTGTTATACTATAACTACTTTTAAAGACTCAATTTTAGCCTAAAGTGGTATAATAACCCTAAAGACTCATTAACATGAAAGCGCAAAATTGACTCTGAAGACTTGGTTTTAACCTAAGCATACTAAATTGATCTTAAGGGTTTAGTCTTGGCATAAAAGTTCTAAAACAACCTAAAAGACTCAATTTTGACTTAAAAGTAAAAAATAGCAATAAGGGTTTGTTTTTCATATAAAAGTACTAACACGACCTTAAAAACTTGGTTTTAATATAAAAGTCTAAAATGACTCTAAAGATTCAGAGACATAAAAATGCTAATATGACCTTAAAGGCTATGTTTTATATAAAAGTATAAAAATGACCCTTAGGGTTCAGTTTTGACATAAAAAGTACTAACACGACCCTAAAGGTTCAGTTTTGAGATAAAAAATGTTAACACGACCCTAAAGGCTTTTTCTTACTTAATGGACTCAGTTTTGACCCTAGGCTCAACTAAATGACCTAAACATCCCTAAGAATGCTTGTTGACTTAAAAATTACCAAAACAAGCTTTTTAGATTCAGCTAAGGATAAAAATGCATGTTTGACTACAAAAATTACCAAAATGCCTTATATGGTTTAGCCAAGGTCCAAAAATACCCATAAAAATGTTATTTTACTTGAAAATTTGCCAAATGTCCCATTATGTGTAGCTGAAGTTAAAAATACTTTCGAAAAGTTTTATTTTTCTTTAAATAAAAACATAAAAAATAATATGGATAAATTTAGACCAAAATTTAGCTTGGAAAATTTCATTTAACAAACTAATATGATCCATTATCAACAAAATATAAGTAAATAAGGGATGACATGACAACATTTAAACATGGCATCAAGAACATGTAATGTAAACAAACATGATGAAGTAAAATAATAAGAAAGACCACATATTAATTGTAATTTGGCTTCTAAAAGGTTTAGAAAAACCTTAGTTTAAATAATCACATAAATTAAAACTTAGGATCATCAAGCTTAGCAAGTGAACATATTAAAATTTAATATAAGCATAAAGTAAATAAACATGAACATAATATGAGCATAAATTAAATATAATAATAATCGAAATAAAGTAAAGTAAAGAATAATAAAATAACAAGATTGTTGAAATGAAAGACTTGGCTAGTGAAAGATTTGAAAAATTGAACTCAAACCATTATCCAAGTTAGAACTTAGGTCATTAAGCACAAAGTAAATGTTAGCTATAGTAGTTTTAAATTGATCTTGGTTTTGATATGACAAAACTTAAGCTTAATTAGTTTGAGTATATAAGCTTAATTTGTTTGAGTATTAAATGCTTTGACTTTTGTATTTTTCTTTAAATTATTTTGAAAATATTTTTAAAAATACCGAAATTGTTTGCATTTCTCAATTTTCTCAAAAATACATGTAACTTATTTTTAAATCATTTTTTAGATAAGTTAACAACCTTTTTAAAGCTAAAGAAAACATGTTTTTAAGGCATTTTTAAGCAATAATCAATCCCTTAAAAGTAAAGGATCGATCCTTAAGATACAAAAGCTATATCTAACTTTACAAGCAATAGGGGATCAATCTCTTATGTTAAAGGATCAAACCTTTTAAAGTTTTAATGGTCAAATTTTTATGTTTAAAAGGCAAGGTTTGATTCCTTAAAGTAAAGAATTGATATCATGCATGCTAGGTAGATTTTAAAGCTTGACTTTTAAAGCTTCAACTACTCTTTTGAATTCTAATCTATTCCCAACGGTCATAAATCACTTCCAAACTATAAATAAGAGTCTCTGACACTCCTAAGAGTAAAAGACATTCAAAGAGAAAGCTTAAAGCAAAACCATTGATCTCTTACAAGCTTTCAAATAGTTCTCTTTGTATGGTATTAATCCTTCCTATCATTCCTGTATTCCTTCGTATTATTTTCACTATAATTTTCTTCATCGTGCCTAAACTTTATAAATACAAAAGTTTTTAGAAGTCATTCTTATTTACATAAGAAACTTTTGTAAAAAGGAGAAGTCCTACTCAAGCCCTAAAAAGTAGATAGGTTATATCTTAGTCTAGAAAAGATAAGAGGTTTCTATTTAAGTCTTGAAAGATAGAGTTGTAAAAGTTAGATTTTCTCTTTGAAAATATCAATTTAAGAGAGTGGATTGGAAATTCCTTGACTAGTGAGGCTAAGGGGATTATTTAGGCATGAAGCTAAACCTTTATAAATTCTAGTATTTGCTTTTCTTTCTCAGTAGTTTTAATTTGCTTTATTTATTCATTATCTTGTATTTTCAAGTTTGTCAATTGAATTTCTCAAGCTTTATATTAAAGTTTTATTTGCTAAAGATTTTGAGAAATAAAATCACCCCCTTTTGATTTAATCACCACAATATTAAAGTAAATTCAAAAATAATAAAAAATTAAATATGAATATAATGTGTGCATAAAGTAAATATAATAGCAATAAAAATAAAGTAAAGTAAATAAAGAATATGAACATAAAGTAACAAGAAAATGACTTGTTCAAAGTCTGATCACTAAAACGTTTAGATAACCTTACTTCAAACCACTATCTAAGTTAGAATTTAGGGTCACTAAGCTCATGATTAAATTAAATATAACAAGAAAAGGGAAAAATAAAAGATAAGCATGAACATAATAACAAAACATAACTTAAACAACACTAATAGCATAAAGTTTGGCTTCCAAAAGAGGTTTACACAATCTTAGCTCAAGCACAGCCTAAGTGTAAAAATTAGGATTATTAAGGTTGAAATAAAAAAAAAACCCCCAAAAGAAAAAGCTTGGAAAATGAAGTAAAATAGGAACTTTGTAAAAGAAAAAGAGAAGAAGATAAATGATGAAGAGAAAAATAGAAGAACAATGCTAGTAACCACTTTGATTCAAAATCTCAAGAGTGAAACTTTCTTTTTTTTTTTCATTTTCCTCTCTTTTTCTTTATTTTCCTCTTTTTTCTCTTAATAAATGGATGCAACTAGAAAAAAAAATGAGAACTCCTTTTCTGGCATCACCTTATGGCTCTAGGAGCATCCTTTTAAAATTTTTTTCTCAAATTTTTTGTTTTTTGACTTTTATTTTCTCATATGATGTTGCTTTTTGGAAAATAATTCAAACATTAAATAGCAAAATAATGGTTCCTTATAATTTCCCATGCATCACCAAAAAATGCTAAGCATCCCAACAAAGCCATTGGTTAATCCTAGGAGCAGTGAATATTTTCAAATATCTTCCAAAAATAGTTCTTATGATATTTAAAAATCAAATTTGATTTCTAGTGGATGAAGAAAGTCCAAATAAAAGTCAAATTTGATTCCTAATTTTTAGGATTCCTAATATAAAAAATTTTACTATAATTCTTATTGGTTGAAAAAGAAATCCTATTGGTTTTAACTAAAGTTAAAAACTTCAAAAATTAAAAAAAAAAACAATTGGTAAAAGATATTAAAAGGAATTATATGCAAATGAAATTTAATAAAAATTTATATGTAAGAAGCTTAATTGAAAATACCATTAAGAGAAAATGTCTTTTTTAAAAAATCTATATATAAAATTTTAATTAAATTTTTAGAAGTCTAATTAAATTTTATATGTAGAAAGGTTAATTAAAAATTCCACATGCAAAAGTTAAACTAAAAATTTCATATGTAAAAGTTTAATTAAAAGAATATATATGTAGAATTCAAGTGCTTATATAATTTCAATTTTTGCATCGATAGAAAAAATTATTTATATTATCTTTTTATCAAGTTATCATGCATAAAACTTCCAAAAAAAATTATCTTTTATATAATTATGCCTTATCCATTATTTTTTTAACACTATAGATAAACTTATGGTAACTAAAGGTGCAAAAATTAAACAATTGCATTAATAAAAAAAAAAAACAAAACTTACATGCAATTCAAAATTTTGCATCAATGAACTTATTTTAGAGTGCCTACTATTCACAGAAACATTAATAAATTACGTATAATTTAAAAATATGTAACCTAATGTAAAAAAATATTATGGTAGCATAAGCTTTTTAATTTAATTGGAAAATGGGTGTAAAATAAATATTTTAACCTAAATTGGTTTAAATTTATCTTGATTATTTACTAAAGAAATTTTTAACATGAAATTTATCATTTTTTTCTAGATTATGGTAATTAAGAAAAAGTATTAAAATTAAAATGAAGGGAAAAAAAACAAGTTATGAGTAATTGATTTGTGTATTTAATTTCAACTTAAATGATATACTAATATTCTTATTAAAATGATATAGATATTTATATCTTGACATCTAAGATATCAATAAAAAATATTTTTATCAAAATAATATAAAATTAAAATGAATTAAAAATTTAAAATAAAAATTTTTGTAAATGGCATTAGTTAAAATCTAATTATTAACTAAACTATGGACACATGCAAATGAATGTGATAAGCAAGCATGTTAAGTAATGAAATACATGGATTATAAGTAACAATAATATAAAATATGTGATATCACAAACCATAAATTATTTCATATTCACTCTAATTGTTTTTCCATCTGTATTGAAATTCTTTTGCTCGGGAAAAAAATGTTTTCATGCTACAAAGTTAAAGAAAAATTAATTTTGCTATTTGACCAATTTTATTGAAATAAATAAACAAATGTATGTACTTGGTAGTAATTTTACGTAGTTTCACATATATAAATTTTTCTTATAGCTTCGTGTTGCTTGAAAAACTGCAAAATTTATTTTAAAGGCATCAAAGTTTTAATTTATATGAATAAATTGTACTGAATTTTCTTAATTTTTTTTCTTTTCAATACCTTCAATATATAAACTTCCTCTTTCACATGATTATTCCACCTATAAAAAATATTATTTAATGTTAAAATAATATCCATTAATTATAAATAAATGTAAATTTTTGTGAAAATTTAATTCTATAGGCTAGACCTTGCATGTGCAATACTTATATGCAACCACATTTTTTTCTTGATATTTCCCTAATAATTTGGACCTAACTGTAATACATGAAATTTAATATGTTAATTTGGTGGGCATACATTTGTGATTTAGTTCTCGGTGGATAGATATGTATCATACTTTTAGAGCATTTCGCTAAAAATTAGATACATTATCATTCTTATTGAAATATTAAAGTTTTAATAAGCAAATTATTATATTAAAGTGAAAAATATAACACATTTACTTTAATCTTACCATTATACGTTTTGCAACAATCTTTCTATCTTAATATATTCCAAAAATGAGTTTTATCTCAACCAAAGCTGATTATTCTAAATTGCTTTACATGCATATATATATATATATATATAAGTTAAGCTTAGATTCATTCAAGAATGCAAAATTTATTAAATTTTAAAAATAAAAAGAAAAAATTTGTTTTCATTTCTTGGGCTTTGGCTAAGTGATAAAAAATCACTTACAATGAGACTTACATCCCTATGATTTTATTTATATTTGTTACAAGATCACACACTTGCTTTTTAAAGTAAAAAGTTTGTTTTCACCTCGTGTGGTTGTACTCATGTGACATTCAATTCCCTGTGCCATTATGTACAAGTTTCAGCAAAAAAATCAAAAAGAGTAATTGTCACACAAGTGAAAGCATGAAGAGTGAAAATGGACTTTGCCTAAAAATAAATTGTAGTTGAAACTATTGCTTAGTAGTGTTCTACTTTTTCAATTGTTTAAACAAATTTTTAATCTTTCCATAGCATTAACATTTGAAGTAAAAGCTGTATGACAAAAAATAATATTAATAGTGCAATTTTATAAATGCGAAATTTAAATTCAATGCATATATTCAGTTGAAAGTTTTTTTTAACACATCTATATACCTTTAATCCTTGTTAACTTCAATGTCGAGTGATTTAATTTATGGATCATTTTTAGCAATTCATGATACTTTAACAACATCTTCAATTATATAAAATCAAAATATCATATTGCAAACTAATTTTACATAGGAATATGAAAATAATATTGTAAATAAAAATAAAAATGTATAGATATACTTCATTTGTATTTATCAAAACATTTTTATAAACAACATTTTTTCCTCATTACGTGTTTCCCTTTTCACCAAAATTTTGACCATTTTCTTAAAATTGTTACATATAATTATCCATGACCAAAAATATGATTTGGAAGGAAAATTCCAACATTTGGAATTGTTTATTTTGGAGATTTATCTATGAGTGAAACTCAAACATATCAAAAATTTACCTTTTAATCTCTAAAATGGAAGTTCACGTTTATTATAATTAGCATCAAAGGGATATGATGCAAAAATATTCAAGTTTCTGCAATTGTCCAATCATGATTTAAACACCTATAACATTGTTTAAAAATTTGTGATAGATTAATCTTATTCCATTGCCAACTTTTTGATCTTATATTTCTCAAAAGTATGATTAAAGTATCTTTTCTCAAAGTTAATATATGTGACAACAACCCATTTAGTGAATAAAATTCAAAAACTCTTTTTGGTGAAAGTTATATGGATTATCTTCAATTAAAGCAAATTAGTATTAAGTGTGCTTAATCTTAAGATATTTTATTAATACTTTTCTCATTAAACTTGTCTACCTTATCATTACATAAGCAAAGCAAAGACTTTATCCACTATATAATTTGTATCATGTACAAGCTTACTGAGTTCTGAAATGCAACTTCAATCAATTGATCGATCATGTTCCCATGGTATTGCCATCATCAATAAAAATTTTCATCATGTCGTGATCTATCATTGGT
>JBBYHM010241578.1:75126-93246 GCA_038381775.1 Adansonia rubrostipa | reverse complement strand
TACATATATTTCTTTTCTTTTAACATAGTTTCTTTTACAGAACCCCAACTTTTATCTAGATCACCTTAGCATATAATTGAGACTCTTGGATTGCCTTCACATATGACTAGTACTGTTGGATTACCTGTAATTGGAGAATAAGTCATAAGTGGGTTAAACATCATATAGCTCTCCATCTTTATAGAGAGGAGTGTGGAGACATCAGATGGGGCGTCTATTGCTATCATTGTGGAGGGCACATATTGTCAACATTTTCTTTTAGAAACTTAGTATTCTATAACTTTAACTATTTATTTTTCTTTATAGGTATGGATCTTGTCGCTCGTGGTGGGCTAGACGCTTGTGAAACTAGTTAAGCAGTGCTCCAAAAGCAAAAGTAAAAGGGAAAAAAGTTAAAGAATAGCCAAGACGAGATAGCTACGCCAAAAAGGGTTACTTTTAGGCCTTCAGTTATCTATTCCACTAAAGTTGAGGTCATTTCTCTTGGTAGCTCCTTTATTGCAAAAGCCACTGCTATCAAAACTAGTCAAGTAAAGGTTTTCTGCTATTAAGATATCTGCTAGCCCTAAACCCATAACTATCTTACCTTCCAAGCTTATAGTGTCTTCAGTTGGAGCAAGTGGATCAATTTATTTATAAGCCCTATGCCTAAATAAGGGAAGAGTGGCCCTTGTTTTATAAGCCACAGTCCATATCATTCGCTAATCGATGTGAGATTATTGTCTTGCCCTAACACTAGCCCCTTAGGTAACCATGTGGACTATGTAGGTCAAGTGGGCAACTTCGATCATAAATTAAGTGCTCAAGTTACCATTATGTAAGTCGTAGATCAAGTGGGCAAGTTTGCCATGGTGTAAGTCATAAATTAAATGGGTAAGTTTGCCATGGTGTAAGTCGTAGATCAAGTTGGCATGTTTATATACCAAGTTTCATGTAAGTTGAGTGGGTAAGTTACTACCATGTAAGTTAAGTAGGCATGTTTAGTGGTAACTTGATCTTACCATTTATATGCCTGAATGAGCTTTCGACTATAAGCCTATGGCTTGTTGGTTCCCACAATGGTGCCAATTGTTGATGCAAAAATAACAATGCTACAAGAAAACTTGTAAAACAGTAAAGATGAGAGAGGCTCAGAGTTAGACTCTAAGGGGACACCCCAATGCCTAAGCTAGTAAAAGGGCCATTGGTGAAGAACAAAGAGAGCATGAAAGAATTCTAGTAGCTCATACCTTAGAAGTGGTAATGTAACCTTTTTATATAGGCTTTGATAGAAGTTCTACTTGATCTGGAACTCCAGGTAGGTGGAAATTACATGGTAATCAAACTTATCAGGTAGTGTAGAGATTGAAGTTATCCAACCATCCTTCAATGCTTCTCTCCTCAAAAAGATCACACTTAGTGACTATGCAATGAAGGGATATAATACCTTTCATACTCTTAACTCTTCACTAAGCTTACATATTTCCTCCTTTATTCCCTTAGCAGTGCTATTGTAACTATTGAATATCCTCGCAAGCTTCATCTTTTTATTTTATTCAAACTAGTTATTTTTCATTATATTGTACTTTTTTCCCATCCTTTATACTTTTTTTTCTTTGTTACTTCCATCTTCAATCGTAAATAGGCCATTTTCTTTTAAAGCTGATGATTTTCTTCAGTCATTCTCTTTTGTTCCCTAGTAGCTTCCTCCTTAATCAAATTAATTTTGGATGGCATGACATACTTTGGTTGGATAGATACTTAAAGAATAGTCCTATTTGGGGTAGGAATGATCATGTTATAGCCCTAGACTCTCCTTCATGCATCATATCTTGGAGTGGTCTTATCCATTTATGCATGTAACCCTGACTCATGTCTCTATCTCTAATGTAAAACGACTATCTTTAATTTACCCTTGATATTCCAACTGCACAGTAGCTAAATTTGAAGTCATAGGGATAAATATCTCTGACCCATCTTGTCTCTGAAATAATAATGGTGCATATCCTATAGTGCCTTATATGTCGAGTAAAGGCACATAAAGTAGATTACCACATAAAAAAACAACATGTTTTGGTGAAAACCAAGGTGCCTTCCAGGTTATATAATTATAAGCTAAGTTTTTTTGTGTTTCAACCTACTATTTCTTTGTTCCAGAATTGGGCATTCTTTTTTGATGAATTCCTAAATAGGGATAGAATGCAAGAAGTAGGGTTTGAATTTTTTCGCTTTTTCGCCCAAGAATAACTTTGAGCCCATATATGCAATAATAGAGCACTTCCAAAGAATCTTCCTTGACTTTTTTGTAGCATGCCTTTAGTGCACAAATCATCTCAGCTACAATTGTTGGAGTCGAATGCACATTCCTTTTCAACTAGTCAAATAAATCCACTACTGCCACCTTCACATGCCTTAACACTTTCAGGAAAAGAACCATCCTATATATACCAAGAGAACTTACAGCCATAGCCTTCTTAATGGCAGATTGCACTTGCATATATTCTTGTAAAAACTATCATAAAATAGCATTGGTGTTCCACTTCTGCTCTAGATCCAAAATTTAACTTAATTTTTTATGATAACTGGTCAGCTTATGCTTCTTGTAGTAAATGGGCCTTGTCTCTAAAGGCCTAAGCCTAAGAAGAGTTGAAATCTCTTCCATAGTTGGAGTCATGCCATGTTGATTAAACTAGAAACATTAACATGATGGATCCCAATACTCGATTGTAGCCTTGACTAACTATTTATCCATGTGTGTTTTAAGCAAAAGAGCAATTTGTCCATACTTTTCTATAAACCTGGCTTGCTTTGTATTTTCCCAATGATCTCATATTTTGATGAAGTCTCTCAAATTATTCTGATGGAGATCTGAATGTCTAATTTTGGCAACTCTGACACAAAACCCTTTCGTGTATAGTACTCATCCTTTTTCTGATTGAATTTGGACATAGAATGGACTTCTTCAAATTCCTTGGAAATAATCACTGCATATAGAGGTCGGCCATAAAGTTAGATGAAAATTGATCTAAGTCAAAATTCGTTTTTTAAAGCAAGCCTTCCTATTTGTATATAAAGAAAGAAAAATGCACCAAAAAGGAAAAAGAAAACGAGCCAGTATCTTTCATAGATATTAAATTCAAATAAAATGTTGAAACAATGAAAATCACAAATTAATCTAATAAAGTATCAAAATTAACTAACAAATAAATTCCAAAACAATGGAAATCATAAATTATTCGAATAAAGTATCAAAATTATCCAAATAAATAAAAGTATGAGCATAACAAGAAAGAAAAAGAGATAGCTTTATCTCTTTATGTGTCCTTAGTTTTGGGGACACCTAAAATCGAGCATGGTTTTGGCTGGAAGGTTATTGTGATTCACTATATATGGCTTAGATCAGACCTCAAATTTGGTTCACAAATTCTATGAGCTTGAAGAAGACTAACGAGGTGCCTCATCCTTACCCATCATGAATTTATGTTGGAATAGGTGTAATTCGAGTGGGTGTAACTTCCATGCCTAAAACGAGGCTAACACCTTGGGTAAGTGTTAGAATCTATACTTGGTAGGCATTTGTTAGCCCAGAAAGAGTCTAACACCTTAGAAGGCAAAGTTACATCACCCGCTTCTAAAATATTGGATACCTATGTCCTATCTATATCTAATGGAGGAGAAACTACTGCACATGTGCACAGTGTGTGTGAAGTGACAAACATATTTTCTTATGACACAAAATTAAAAATAAAACTTGCTATCCTAGTCCCAAAAGGCAAAAAGAAAACACAAAAAGATTAGTGCAAAATAAATATTAATATAATGAAAAAACTTTTTCCTTAAAAAATGGAATCTAAAATTAAATACCAATTAAAACCAAATTAATTAAAATTTAGCTAGCATGTAATTAAGCTTAGGCCTAACTTTTTAACAAGATATCCATAGTAGAGTCGCTAAGCTATCACAATGTGGCCTAGATAAGAATCCTAACCAAGCTTAACTTAAAAGGACCTTGTTCCTATATTTATTAATATATGCCTATTTTATATTCTCTTATTTCTGTGGGTCATATCATTATTACTATTTTTCATCTCCAAAGACTATGTGGTCGAGATGAATCGCTCACTTGACTTAACCCTAAATAGCTATTATGAAATGATTTATTTATTTGGAGTCACCATTAATCTATTTAAGCTAGGAAAGATTAGTCATCTACCAAAGTTCGTATTTTAAGGGTTACAAAATCCTAGAATATCAACTCTAAGGTCCACGATTATGCCAGAGATTATATGGAAGGGCCAAGAATTGGTTGCAATCATAAGTAAGGATAGACCATCTAATAATGCCCAAAAATCAGTACCTTATTCATTACATGTTAATTGATTTTTACCTTGTTTCAACATATGGCATTTAGTTATAATTCTCAAAATAATATTTTATGAAACTAATTTATTATTCCATGTAAGGAAAATTGGGTTTTCAAAATTTTGAAAATCAATATCTTTTATGTACCCCACTAGAGGACTAGTGGAACACAAAAGTTGTCTATCATTTTCTTCTGTACCCACCACAAAACCAAAGGAACAGAAAAGGTTTTAAAAATCAAAATACCTTTCGCACCCCATTGAAGGGCCAAAAGAATGCAAAAGCTTTTTATTTTTTAAATTTTATATAAATCCTAATTTTCACTTTGAAATGGATATCTCGTTACTAAAATAATCCATAGAACACCTCTCATATTCTGGGAAAAATTTTACATATTTCTTTAACTCAGAGACATTGCCCTAATTTTCAAAAATTCTAGTTTATCTAAAATAAAAAGAAATGCCCTAAGACTTGATTTAGATGAAAGGTACTAAACTCGACTCAAAGGACTCAAATCAAGTTGAAATGACCAACATGTCCCCAAAAATTCACTTTTGTCATGAAAGCATCCTAATGATTCTAAAAGACTCGATTTTATGATAAATTACTAAAATGTCCTAAGGCATAACTTTGATATGAAAGTATCCTTCGTCCCCTAAAGGAAACGATATCATTATATAAGTTATGAACCTATCCTAAATGCATATATTTGGCATAAAAGCATCTCAACAACTACCTAGGACTCGACTCTAAGGAAAACTACTAAAATGCCCATAGGGTATACTTTTGACGAGAAAGTATTCCAGTAGCCTAAAGGCACAAAAATTATCATAAAAAAGTGAAGCTATCCTAAACGTACACTTTTGGCATAAAGTATCCCAATGACTTCCTAGGACTTGGTTCTAGAGAAAAATACTAAAATGCACTTAGGGTGTACCTTTGATGTGAAAGTATCCTGGCACCTTAAAGGACACAAAAAGGATCATAAAAAAAAATAAACCTATCATAAATGTACATTTTTGGCATAAAAGCATTCAATGACTACTAAGACTCAATTCTAGGGAAAATTACCAAAATGCCTCCAAGAACTAGCTTTGTCATGAAAGCATCTTGGTGACCCAAAGGACTCGTTAAAAGTAAAAAATAATGATTTTTACCCTAACTGTGTAATATGATATGAAAAGTGACCTTGAATGCAAATCTTATAATTAAGGCACTAAAATTTTATAAAATTGTAATCTTACTAAACAACACCCCTTAGAAGACTAGAAGAATGATAGAAATATTCCAAAATTAACAAAATGCCCTTAATGATGAATTTAATGTTAGAAATGGCTATTTTAACCCTAAAATGGAAGACTTTACTAAATGGAAACTAAACTTCTCTAAATTTCCATGGTGCTCCTTCTATGATACAAAACATGAAATCAAGCATCAAATATATTTAAATTGACGCAAAAATCATGCTAAGGTTCAAAAGAATGATTCAGTCAAACATGTTAAACCCAAAAATAACCTTTTTTATTTTTTCTTGTAAACAAGTCTTTATATTTTTTCTATTTTTTTATTGGTCCTCACACATTATATATTTAAAAATAACATCAAAAACATCAACAACATCAACCAATCTCATTTCATTAGGCTTGGCCACATGGATCTACCCATCCATGGCCTTAAAAACTTTTGGAAAATTTATTTTTAGATCCTATAACTTTCAAAAATCACAAAATAACATAAATCAACATAAAAATAACAACCAACGCTAAGATTAAAGCTCCTATGTGCTTCAACCATCTTGGAAAATAATAAGAAGTAGTTTTTCCTTAACACAACAATCATATATCTAGGTTCTACTAAACTTAAATCAACATTATCATATAAGAAATCATGAAAAGTAAATTTATATATCTGTTTTAACAACATTTTCACAAAAAAAAAACCAAGAAAAATAGTATCAACATGATTACATACATATGACAAAATCAACATCATCTACGTAATAATATAAACAAATTAGCAACAACATGAATATGCAAGAAAAATAAGTTATTATTAAGAGAAATCAAGCATAACTACTAAAATCAAAGAAAATGGATCATGGCCATCATGTTTAACCTTTTAACATGAGTTAAGATCCATAAGTTGAGCATGATCTTGGATTACCCAAAAGGGAGAAAAATGAATGAAAAAGAAACAAAACCTTAAGATTTTAAAAGAATTTCTACCTCAAAAGCTTTGAAAACTTGGAAAGTTTTTAATTTTTGTAGTGTTTTTTCTCACCAAAAGTGAAATTCTCTTTCTTGAAGCTTTTTCCCCCTATTTACAAGGGGAAAAATCAGCTAGTACTGGGCTAAAATCTTTATTTTATTTTTTTAATTTTTGATTTGATTTTTAATTAATGAATTTATATAAAGTTGTAACTAGCATTAGATATATAAGTACCATTTGTCATATCAAAATCTCTTCAATACTGATCAAGATAAGTTTATCTAATTAGATGATTAAAACCAAACTTGAAAAATTTTATAAGAAAAATCCTTAGGAAAGAAATTGATATTTGAAAAAAATTGAAAACTCATAAAATAAATTAAAATTTCAAAAACTGAATCAATATGTATTGAATAAAAATATTTGAAGAACTCTAAAAATTATAAACTAAAAAAAATCCAACCAAAAAAATTATAAAACGAAAAAATTCATAATTTGGAAATGAAAAAAATGCGTAAATGGATTGGGATTCTCCAAAATTGATTTTATGGTAATTTAATGGGAAGATTTCAAGAATTTTGAAGTTCAAAACTTGAAAAAATTTTACCAAATTTTACGGATAAAGGAATGTTCATATTTGGAATTGAGAAAAATTTAAAAATATATGAAATTTACATAAAATAAGTTAAATACAACATATTATCCAAAATATTAATTTATAAAATAATAAAGATGAAAATTCAATGTCTAGAACAAGTCTTTATAGAAAAATTCATGAGAAAAATACTTACAATACTGTAAGAAATTCAAAAATAATTGATAAAGTTGACAACTTGACTTCTTATGGTATAAAATGCCAATACCGATTTTTTCTTAAATATTTTTAATTTTTTTGGAGTGTATATCGGTACGAATACTACACAGGTATTAATAAAAATATACGATGGTCAACTTCCTAACTTTTGTCAAAAATTCTTGAAATATCACTAAAAATGGAAATTTTGGTCATGGTATCATTTGCAAAAACGATTTTCATAATTTGACAGAAGAATATTAAAAACTAATTTTTTTTCTTGAATATTCATTTTTTTTATTCGAAATCGATCTTCAAATGGCACTTTTTCTCTTGCATGCGAATACAACCATTTAGGGATGACTAAATTTATCTTGAAAGTGTGAAGTCTACCTAGCAAAAGTCATCCTCTATTGAAGTGATAGTTATGGTCCTAATAACGATAATTGGGACTACTAGGAAAAAGAACTAGACGAATTTAGGTATCTACAACCATGGACATTCGAATGTCCATGACTAAAAAAAAAAATTAACATGGGCTTGACAAGCTTTTTCCACAATCCTAGGGCAATTTGGGATGATGAAACAGCCCATTGACCATGCCACAAACGTAATGGACTCTAAGCAAAAAAATCAATGCATTAATAATTTGGACATCAAAAAGAGGACATTTATTTTGAAAACAAAATATTTAGCCTTAATAATTCTTGAAGTTAAGTGTGAAAAACCTAATTTTTCTCCAAAATTGGAATACTAATCAACAAAAAACTTAAAGTCCATGTTAATCCCTATTTATTAAGGTTAACATGGCTTTAACTCTGATGGTTTTACAAAATTATTTTTTTATAATAAAAAAAGCATTTTAAAAAATAACTGATGATGAAAAGATGATGCTCATAACAATAAACATGGTAGGCATGTCTAAATATATAAAAATGACATTTAGGCATGGAAATGATGACAAAAAATGAAGATATAAGCATAAGAATACATGAAGCTTATAGTTAAATGCATGACATGTAGAAATATGCCGGGGACATGATATGGACATGCTTGAACAAAGAAGAAATGCTTGTTGAAATTTTATGGCAACATCAAAACACATCATCAAGATGAAATAAGTTCATAGTAAAGAGAAAAACATGGTAGAACCAAAGCAACTTAATCTACCACATTCAAAACCAAAAAATGCATGAGAATCTTAAAATAAGGTCATCTCTAGCATGTTAAACCTTATTAAAATGTCAAAAAATGCAAAACAAGTAAGTGAAAAATAAGAAAGAAAGAAAAATATACCCTAAAAGCTTTAAAGGCCTTATCGATGATGTTGAGCAAAAGATGTTTTAAACTTATACCTCTCTTTTTAGCCTTCTCTTATTATGATTCTAGGATGAAAAGGTGGCAAAGAAGGAGCTTGAAAGTTGTTATTTCAATGGAAGGCAATAATGATGGCTTTGGAAGGTTTTTGGGTGGTTTTTGAAAATGCTAAAGGAAAGCTACGAGATTGAGGCTTTTTGGACAGTGGAGGTTAATGTAAAAAATGTCTAAGATTTTTTTCAGTTGATCTCATAAAATATCTTATATAGAATTCATTGTTAACCTATAGAAACCTAAGAAAAATAGGGTATTTTGATTATTTGGGGTGGATAAAATGGTAACTGATGGTACCAATAAGAAACCTTTCATCATTCTATTAGCTAAGACAAAATTCTAGTAGTAGTAAGAAACCATTCATGGGCTGACACTACAAGTACTATTAGCTTGCCTTTATCAATCCACTTTTTTTCATGAAATGCCTTTGTAACATGCTTAATGGATCATTCAAAAATGTCAAAACCCAATGTTTAAGCCCAAAAATGAAGTCCATATGATTCGTATGGATTTGTATTTGATTTTGAATGATTTTTTAGGCCAAAGTCATGATCAAATGTGAGTTTTAGTGTCATGGTACATAAGTGTAAAGATGGCACAAAATGGATAAATTTTGGTCTTATGTATTGATACAACAGCCTTAATATCGATACACAAGATTAATTTGGCCTTCCAATATCGATATAAAGCTTCTTGTATTGATACTTAGAGCAAATTTTTGTCAGGTCTCCATACCATGAATTCTATTTCGATAGTAAATATCAAAATTTCCCCATATCAATACCTTATGGCCTGTATTGATATAAATTCACACAAAATTATGATTTTAGCTATGAAATAACTCGGTATCAATACCAAGACCTTTTTTATCGATATAAAAGCTAAAAGGATGAATACGCAATGCCTTGTATCGATACAAAAACAAAAAGTATTGATACAAAATGTCTTATGTTGATACAAGCTTTGGTTTTTGGGATTTGATGATGTGAAAGCCTTGTTTCGAGACCTATAAGCCATAATACATGAATTGCTTGCTCTAGTGAATGTGGATTTTTCATACTTTGGCCTCTCGGATATCTCACCTCAACTAGGAATTGATTAACATATGCTTGTCCGAATAGACATAATAATGGTTCAAAAAGTGACCCTTGATGCTTAAGATGTCGGTTCATATAAAATGGAGCGTCTATAGCTTCCCCTCTTTACTTCTTACTGAGTATTACAAATAAGGCAAAAAACCATAGACACCATTTTATCTGGGTGTACTTAATGATGCTTTGTGCTTATGTAATGAAAAGACTAAAATTAATATAATAATCGGATAAATATAGTATCTTGGTGATGATTTCAATTTTAAGAAAAGTTAAGTTTGAATTTTTGGATGAGAAACCTAGACTGTGATTCCAAGCTTGAGTACCCTAGGTTCGACTTAAAAAGATAACAGAATGCTAATGCTTAAGACCATGACTAGCAATGTTGGACTTTAAAAAGCATTTCTTGATAAAGGTTTTGGATAAAGGACCTAGAATATGATCTTAGTTATGACCTATCCCTAGGTTTGACCTAAAAGACGACATAGCATCGACAAGCTAAGTCACAAGTAACATTAGATTTTAAAAATGATTTCTTGATAGAGGGTCTTGGTTGATGTTCTTGACTAAGATTCTTGTCAAAGGTTCTTAACGAAGGTGCTAATAGGTTAGATTATAGCATTATAGTAATATTGGACTTTGAAAAGATTTCTTAGTAAAAGGTCTTGACTGAAGTTCCTAACTAAGGTTTTTGAGTAGGGTTTTTGACATAAGAAACCAATAAATTGGATCACAGCATTCCAATAACGTTAGACTTTGACAAAAGGTCTTGACTAAGGTTCCTAACGAAGGTTTTTAACTAGAGTTCTTAATAAAGGTTCTAGACATGAGTTCTTAACATGGACCAATTAGCTAAGCCTATCATATTGACATCACTAGGTTTAGACTTGTGATAGTGTGATATCTTGGAGATATAGAGGTCTTACCTGGGCAACCTTCTAATTTTCACTATCAAAGATTCTTACAAGGAAATTCCATAAAGTTGACAAATTCTACTTCATGATGTTACGAGGTGGTGTTCTGTATGACAATATAAAGACATGGTGGTGTTTGATGATGCAATGCAACTTTTTTGATGATATAATGACATGATCATGACATAAAGTCCAATACAGGAATAGCCCTTGCAAGTTATCCTATTGACTAAGAGATCTGACAACCATTTCCTTGATACCATAATTTAAGGTTCTGACTTCTGACTTAATGGTCTTTGAGACCTTAACATTTTTTGGGTGGCTTGATGTTTGGATGATCATTTTCTTGACTTAGGATGATCTATGGCCTTTTTAATAGTTTAAGGATTAATGTTTCTTGTTTCAAGATATGTGATGGTCTTTTTGAACATGTTTAATTGGTTTTGCTAATAGTTTTAAGACCAAGTGACTTTAGCTTAGCTGTTGGTGTATCTTGGCTAGCTAGGTTACTATTTAGGCTTTAACGAGGTTTCTTGATTGGATTGGATGGGTTTTGCTTGGGTTTTGATGGTTTTTTATGACTAAAGACTCTTGGAAGCTGAGAAAGGTTGATATACGATTATGACTAGTACATGTTAAATGTAAAGGATTCATGATTTTGACAATCAAGGCATGACTAGAGCTCTTTGAGCTTTTATCATCTTTTTTATGTAATGTTAAGAAATCTAAATGTGAATCTTATTTAATTATCAAGCATTATCAATTAAATGACAAGCATAATGCGATGCAAATGTAATGCAAATGGGTTAAGAAGAAATAGAATGGTATTTTATTCATGAAAAGAAAAGTGATACAATTACATTTACCATTGATAAAAGCTATAGATAATAAGGTATAATGACAATAACATAGCTTTTTGGGTGATTGATGCCCTGAATAATCATGACATGAACATTTTATCTAATGCATCTTGAGATCTTTCCTAAACGATCAACATGTCTAATGCTTGTCAATTTTCAAAAGACCCCAAAGATTACTCCATGCCATTTTGCATTTGCCCTAGACTTTAATTTGGCTAATGTTTGATTTGATCTAGTTAGGATTTTGATTTAGTTTAATTAAGGTAGGGTTAAGCTTGATTAGATATAACTAGGGATAGGCAATGTTTGATTAAGTTTTTTTTTACATGCATTATGGTAGAATCTGATTTAGTTTAGATAAGATCTGGTTTAGATATGATATGTTGATATAAAGAGCAAAGAGTTGAAGATATTGATAAATTATGACCAAAGACTTTTGAGGTTGACAAAAAGGCTAGGATTTGGGCTGGTTGTGTACCCATAGGTTCAAGAATTATCATGAAATGGCCACAAGTCTAGACTTTCACAAACTAATCATAAAAAAGAAAAGAACATTCCTCCATTTGGATTTCTTGAGATGTTATCATGACACTTTTTTATTTACAAATGTGATATTTGAAAGGTGTTAATCTTGGCTAGTGAACCTTAATGCTCGAAAGATTGTTTAGAAAGGCCTTTAGCTAGGCGTTGGTCCTAATCGAAGGATGTTATGCTAAAAAGCATTTTGGTGGAGGTTTTGGATGGTAGACCTCTTGTCTTGACTTACAAGAGTTCTAAACTATTAATATTTTAAGATTGTTAAAGTCATTTGATTAGATTGGATGATTTTCTATTCTCATGGCTATTCAGGCTATATCGAAGATGACTTCAGGATTTTTAACTTTGCTCTAGACTATCTTATTCAAGTTTTCACCCTAGAGCTCTATTCTTTGCTTTCTTCACTTCCTTTGTTGATTTTTTTTGATTTTTTGATTTTATTTTTTTGGTTGATTACTTTATCAGGCCCCTCAAGGAAACTTAAGATTTGCCAAAAAGAACAATTTCCCAAAGAATGTAGTTATTAGTTCAAATAGCCATGCATGATCGAGATAGACTTATCCAGGTACATAATGTAGGCTAATGCTTAAAGTTTTGAAAGAAAGGCTGTATAGGCCTAAACTCTATGTTTGAGGGTGATTAGATCAAAGATTGTTTCTTTTCATGGGCTTCTATCCTTGTTACTTTTAATATCCTTATTCTTTTTAATTTCTTTCTTTTTATTCGATCTTGAATTTGACTTTTGATTGGTTTGATTTTTTTTGTTTTGACTTTGATCTTGGCTTTGATTTTTAACTTGTATTCTATTCATTGACTTTGATCTTGACCTTTTTTTTACTCTTTTTCAAAGGGAATTTTAGACTTTGATGATATGGTATATCCCATGTTTACCTCATTGATGTCGGCCATCTTAATAATTGTAGAAGTACGTATATGCTATATTTCTTTTAAAAGGCTTTTCTTGCCCCCCCAATGTGGAGGTTGATCTTTGATAAGTGTTTTTAAAAGAATGAAGTTGTTAGGCCTAAAGAGGGTAGCAAGGGGAATGATTTTGTAATTTATAAAAGAATGAAAGAAAAGATGGCCTTTTCTCATTTCAAACATGACATGTGAACTGATAAATCATTCCTTGAGGAAGGATTCTTTTAGAAAACATGTCAAATGTCTTGATCACATGATGAAACATTCAGACTCATATCTCGATATTCTCTTCATTTTGCATTTGAAGGTGTGTTCATTAAATTCGCTACTTTGCCCTAGCTACAAATGATCTTAGGTCTTGGTTGACTAATCAAAAAGGTTCAAACAATTGTGACAATTTCTGTTATTATAAGACCTCCCTCAAAATCTTTATTAGAATCAACTTCTCCAATAAGATTGACTGTTTAAAATCAATCTCTTGGAGCTGATCGAAAACATCTATGTCATTTTACCAAGGCACCTACAAGGGTAAGGAAACAATTAACATAGAAAAAATGTGTATTGACAGAGAATTTGAGTAACGGTAATGAATGAAAATTAGCATACAAAATGAAATGCTTTATGTAAAAGTCATTTTTATTGATAATAGTTGATAAAAGACATCCATTACAAAGCATCCTTACGAGTTTTTGGGCATAAGTAAATGGGTTTTTTTCCTTCACATTACATAAAAATAGACTAAAAAAGTATAAGGGTTTCTAACATGCCCCTACTATTAAGAACATGTTCTAGTGAGGTGAGATAGATCTTCTTGTTTAGCTTTAAGAATCCTAGTTGATCATCTAGGTTATCGACACTAATCATGTTCACAACTTGTTTGGCATAATTGGTTAAAAGGTTTATAGCAGCATTCAGCCCCTAATTAGTCCCAATTTGTAGAACCTTTGAATCAATGAGGCTTGATACTCTTCACTTGAAAGAAATGCATTTCTCGATATCACACCTCACTACCCTGATATGGTAGTCGTAATAGGCATTGGGATAGTACTACTGAGGGTATAAAGGCTTCTTCTTTAGGACATGTATGGTAGTGACTGATGCCTCTAGAGTAGAGCTTGGTATAGCTCATTATGGCTTATAGGGATAGGGTCAAATTATCTTCGATAGTTTGGCCCCTAATTATATGGAGCATTATTGATGAGATTGTTGACATTTTGATTAGCATGCGGTTAATGGTTTTGTATGGGATTTTATGGGATAATAAAGAATGGGTTATATGTATTGCCATAAACTGGCTAAAGAGGGATCATGACTAGCTTAGAGTAGGATGCACTTGGGTTGTATAAACTAGGCACTTGATAATGACTCAGCTAAGATGGGTTGGTAAAGCTTATGGTGTTTAGCTTCTCTTCGTTCTTTTGGTTAGCAGTAAGCTTCTTGCTTAATGTAAATGACTTGTCTATTGACATTCAAACACTTTTAATCATTACATTGATCATCTCACCAGACAAAACAAGATCGATGAACTTTTTGATGGTGTTCCCTATTAGTTTGTCATAACACTGGGCATGTAAAGTGTTGATGAATGTCATAATCTCTATTGTAGTTAGAGAGGGTAAAACTAAAGCTTCATCTTCTCCCCATGATTAGGCATATTACCTAAAACTTTTAATAGACTTATAAGAAAAAATTAGTCAAGAGCATAATCTAATATGTGCTAATAATGATTCAATAACGTTCTTTCCAAGTCAGCCAAGGATTGGATTTCTACCCTCTCTAACTATAATAAGGTTCTTAATCAAGCCCTGATTAAAATGTGCTAAAAGTAGTGGATAAGGAGTTTTTTATCTTTCATATACCTTGACATATTTTTTAGGTATATTCAAACATGCATGGTGGGTTTAATGGTCCTGTTTCTCGAACTCTTGCACCTTGAAATTTGGGAAAATGAAAAGTTTGGACACTAGAGACAAAGATTCTACATCAATGGCTCTAAACTTGTTACTCCCTTTGATGTTTCTATGAAAACTGATACTTGCCCATTTCGTCAATAGACATTGTAGACTTGTAACCATCTATCTTCATTGGCTTATCCTGATCATGGGTTATAGGACTGGTTGGAGAAACCCTCATATTTGCTCAATGAAAATTGAAGACAAATTGGTTTGCCACCATAGGGTTTGAGTAAATCACTGGTGGCATCAGCGGGGCTAGCATTGTGTTGGGTTTGTGTTCTTTATAAGTTCCTTCCTAGGTAGCCTTAGTACCACTGGTAGGATGAGTTTTTAGGTTAGCTAGCTTTCTTTCATCATCTGTAGTACTAGTCTATCCTTTTTCTTTGGAGGTTGTTAATAGCTCCATGAGCTTCGTGATTTATGCCTACATTTTATCTTGCCGATGAAACATTTGGTCCTAAAACTCTTTATACATCAACTCAAGTTGCTCTATACGTACTTGGTGATTGTTTTCCGTGAGTTGTTTGCAGTAACATGTATTGTAGTAGTGTAAAATAATTGGTTTCATATTCTTCATTCATTTTTAGAATCTTCTGCACTTTTATGACTATTCCCATATTAGACTCTTATGACATATGTTTATTACTAATTGCTCATGATGGAATGTTGTGAAGTATAGAATAATGATAGTGAATGATTATTGATATGAATAAAGTAGCAAAAAAATTGAGTTAGCTATGCAAATGCAAGAAACAATTGGATTATGGGATAGCTTTACCAATAGTATTTTTTATAAAGCAAGAAATAAAGTTTGATCACATATGGTTGCATTCGAAGATGTCTAACATGATTGCATGGTTTAATCACATGTTCAAAGAACTTTGATGACTTTGGTTCATGGCCTTTGATAGGTGTGATATCTCGCCTCAAAGATTGGGCTACCTCAACTATGTCCATCGTGTGTCCTTGAGACCTATCTTGCCTTTTTCATATGCCTTCAAGGAATGATTGGGTTTAAGGATATGCCCATTTTCACACTAATGATGTTCAGACCATACTCTGACATCTTTGAAACACTTGACAAAGAAGGTGGACTATTGCTCCATGATAAACACCCTTTGCTGAACACTAAAATTGTTAACTAATTGTCCCCAATGATAATTATGATGTTATAATGCATGTGACAATAAAAAAACAAAAAAAAAAGGGAATAGGCTTATGACAATATAAAATAATACAAACAAATAAAGAATAAAAATAATGTAAATGACTTATGGAAAATGCCCCAATAATAGGCATTACGATGCCTAAGGGTAGACATGACTAGTATCAGGACAAATTTGGTACCGATAACAACACAACAATATGCATAGGTTAAGGTTACCTTTATCGAAGTGATAAGATACCTCTATAGATAAGCCAACAACCCACGTGGTGACGTACTATACCATCGCTTAGTATTTGACTTGCATTAAGCCATTAGTCGGACAACATAATGGCCTGCTTAGGTGATGTTTTGCTTGTTTAAGATGGTACAATGCCTCTTTAGGACCAAACTGACTGACTAGGAAGTGATATTCACTCATAATCACCTAAGTAAGATACATGTTAAGCTGCCATTGTGCCGTATAATAGCTTTTACGAGTTGAATATGACTCTTTAGGGCCATATGGTTACTTTGCAAGTGATGATATTTGCTTGCAACCACTCATTTATTGACAAAGGTTAGGCATCAATCTTAGGTATAAAGATGTGTCCTAACACTAACATAACACATGTGGGTGATAATGTTCATGCACTATCACCTACATAACTATGGTATGTAAGAGTAATGGTCAGAAGTGTCTTCTCAAGTATCCTTATTCTTTGGGTCATTCAACCAGCATTTCAGTATGGCTCATCATAGTTTGGCTTATAGGGCTCACTTTATGGGTTTAGGTGGACATCTAAATCAGTATCCAAATCACTCTACCATTTGGTAAGGACAGTCGAGGTACCATGATCCTAAGCCCATCACAAGCTTGGCAGAATAGGTTTGATCCAATGGATGTATTACCCTATGCTAGTGTGGTAGGGTACTTATAAGAGACATAGGTACTTTACGCCTTTAAAGGTATTGCTCTGTCTGTGCAGAGGGATACTTACAAAAGTGGATAGCTCAATTGCACCTAATGTTAGGACCCTAAACTCACCATGGGGTTTGGTAGGAATCTAATGTAGATGCAAGTGCACAGTTGGGTTAGGGAAACAATGAAACCTTTTGTTTATCCTTGTACTATGATATTTGTCAAGCCGATATTTATTTGAAAGCAAGGTAGTCCTTGATGATCACATGACAAAAATCATGACACAGAAAAGATTAATAGAAAAATGGGAGGGGATTATAGATAAATAATGATTAAAAATCGAGGGATCCTAGAACCAAGTAAGACATGGCTAATCTAAGGCCTAACTCTTTAAATTAGTCTCTAACGGAGTTGGCAACTATTGGCACAGTATTTAGAGGGCCTTTTATCACAAAAAGGGGCACACACGACTTCAAAATGTTTAGTGTCTGATTTGAGTGAAGAAGTGTGCTTTTGACTTGGATTCTTCCTTGTTGTGATATTCAAGGTACGAGGAGGTATCAATTCTTAACTCTTGATAGTGAAGGACTATTAAATAAATCACTCGTCCAACTGGTCTTGGGTGACCACTACTATACAGCCAATAATTGGAGTCACCACTGATATTTGGCTGGGCATGATCGGGTGCCTATTAAAACTTATGCTTCAAGTTGCAAAACTTAAAATATTGATTCCATAATCTATGTGGTCTTAAGATTCGTCAGTTGGGTTAAGAGTTGGTTACACGCAAAAAAGTATGAACCTTCGCGCACTGCCTAAAATTGGTACCTTTCTAATTGTATTTTGACTTGGTCTTGGTTTTCTCAGTTTTGACTAGTCATTATTTTGATATAATTCCTTTTTAATGAATGAATTTGAGTAAAATATAAAAAGCAGGTTTTAAAAAAAGTTTTGCTCTCACATGCACCCTGTAGAGGTGATGAGTGCTGAGATTTTGGATTAAAATGATCTCTAGATTTATTTTGAAAAATCAAACATTCTATGTCAAGCACCAAGGAGATAC